>SDVV010033765.1:0-11259 GCA_016164225.1 Gammarus roeselii
GAAACGCTGGGGTGCTGGAACGGATCGAGGACTATATATAATTGTATATATAATTAAAGCTTGTCAGCGTTAACAACGAATACCTCCGTTGTAGGATAGTGGGCTATTTGAAGAAATATGTATTATTATTTGGCCCCGGACGTTTCAAGACTCTCTAGATTTTTGTGGTGTAAGGCAGGGGTTTGAGTTGATGGAACACATTACACAAATATAAAGGGATAGACGTCAAGCAAAGTAGGGGACCACATCTTGTTGATCCCTACACTAGGGATGTAGTCTCAGCATGGGATCCTGTGCCATCTCACTAAAAGGACCATGGCTGCATGGTTCTTGTGGATGGAAAAGAGATATTGGCTAGTGAGGTGACCAAATGATGGTATCATAATTCGGTATCGCAATCTTATCAAATCATCTTCAGTTTGCAAAAGTCGTGAATAACTTCCTGAATGAATAAGCTAACCAAATTAAGTGTCTCACCAACTATTGTTATAACACTCCGTATTTACGCTACATTACTTCCCTAGACTCTACGAATTTTGACCACTCCTGTTTTGAGTCGTGAAGATTGAATTTCTCACTGCGGTAGATCTACCAACAGTAGTTCGGGTTTCTGGGGAACTCTGTTATGTGTATTTTTTTCAGATAGCCCGCGGATTAGGTTACTGGCACGAGAACCGTAAAGTGTTTCCCGTTTCTGCCTTTCCTTCAAAGTATGCAAGGCAGCAATTTTGGTGGCTGGGTATTCGATAACGAAGCGGGTCATGTTTCATTCTCATAGCCAATGCTAGCCCTTTAGTTGTAACGAATTTAGGGCGGAGTCTATGATTTTATATAAAGGCTCAAATCACTCGCGTGCCAATAAGACATAAGGAACCAAAATTACATGCCTACTTACGGTTTGCAATCGGTTGGGCTGTCTTCTCATTGGAGAGTTCATGCCTCTACATCAGCCTGGAAACGCCTTCCTCTCTGAAGACTTCAAATCATTCGGGTAGTGTGGGTATTTATTCATCACATAACAAACCGCCAGCAAGGTGGGGGGGAAACCCTAGTTAGAACAGCAATGTGGTCTGGGTTGATACTCGTGTGTTAAATATTTGTTTCTTTTATCTTAGTCTCGATTTCTACTTGTAATACTCTACTAGATCATAATATTGATATGATAAATATTTTCATATTTAGTTGCGTTTATAATTGCATTTGAGGTTCTTGGCTACAATTTGTGTGTACTTTTCTATTACAGGGTGGGTGGAACGCACCTTCTCTTTTTTTCTTTTTAATCGCCTACAATTATTGGACTACGATTATATTTAGGCTACCATTATTCTAGCAATAACACAATTTCTCGTTAATACCCCTGTTACATTAAACAAAATAATATGATAACAATATCTTGTCATCATTTCAACCTTGCGCCGCTTATAAGTCAATTAACGACCAGATGGCTTAACGACCAGGCCAATTATTTGCACCTACATCACCGGTCACCAAAACTAGGCATCTGAACACGTTCAAATCAGTTACGGTTGGTTACAGAGATGAACATTGCCCAGAAAGTACCATTTCGATTACCACGTATTATTTTGTGTTGCCGCTCTACGTAGTTATGAATAGAAAATACCAACTCAAGGCGCAGCTATCACCTATTATCCTGGGTCCATAGCAGTTACAGCTCTTCAGAAACATGATACATTTTTCAATCATAGGTGGTGTGGCTTCTGTAACTCTCTAACGATGGTCAAAAATGTTTGCTATTGATGCTTCATTATAAACAGATGAGAAGAAATTTATAAGCAATGCAATCAAAACGTTCAAGTACGTGATTTCTCGAGCTGTAATAACATGGTCTCCAGTAGCTTTAAAGGTGCACTAGACTTCGAAATTTTCATCTCTTCGTTTTGCAAGGTTAGTGGTGTTAGTAATAAACAATTTGTTAATACTTTTTCAGAAAGTGCTCTGTAGAAGAAAATTAATGAAAAATATCCTAATATATATTATTTTCTCGACCAAGAAGGATTCAGTTAATTTGCCACGCAGACGCGTTCAAGTTCAACAGCTGAATGCGACCGCTGAACCAAGTAATTTAACGTTCTCGTGAGTGAGCTAAATTTATGTATTGTTAGGAAGCCAAACTATTGTATACCATCAACCACCTGTTCTATGGAAGTTGACCAGCTCGGAGAGTTGGCGCTGAGTAGAAATTGTGATAGAACGTGTTCCTAGAAAGCCAAGATATTCTTCTTCTTCAAAACGCGGGGCATTCGTGCACATTTCTCCAGATGAAAATTGTTAATACGCAACAGAAATATTATTAGACTATTTTGACGCTTTAAGTAACTCACGTTATTAAATGGACCCTATTCCAGAGATATAAATTATGAACTGAATTTTGATGACTCGAAATCTATTGCACCTCAGAAGTTGTCAGTGCGGATGAGCTTAAGAACGCTTCAGAAATACAGTTAGTCTTTCTGAATGGATTAATATACCTGATATTGACTGAAAGGGCCCACATGTGGCGACTAATTGTGTACGTAGACGTTTGCCTGCATCACGTGAGTCAGTACACTTGCTAGCATCACGTGCATGTGCGTCAGTTCACTCACAAGCATCACGAGCGTCAGTACACTCGCCTGCACTCCCTGGGCCAGTACACTCGCCTGCATTCCCTGGGCCAGTACACTCGCCTGTACTCCCTGGGCCAGTACACTAGCCTGCATTCCCTGGGCCAATACACTCGCCTGCATCCCTTGCTGATTATAAAATACACTATTAAAGGTTCGTACGCCAAGAAGATTAATCCTATTCGGGATACTGAGCAGCTCTTTTTTTCCTTTAGTTATAATGATAATTTCTTCAGACTTTGAAGAGAATAAGCCTCAGAGGGAACGATTTCGTTTTGATTGAATTGTTTCATTAGAAAGCCCTTCCATCGCTTTCAACGAATGGGCTTCATTTCATAGAAGAAGTGTTCTGTAGCTATGAGGAAAAGGTTATCCTCGAGTGACCGCATCAGTCTATGAGCTATTTCGTATTGTGTTGTCTAGATGAGTGAAATGAACGAAACTCAGCAGCCAGCATTACCATGTCCATCTACTGTTTTATCTGTATTTTTGGAAACGCCAATCAAACCATAACATGACAGCCTTTGAAGTCGAATAAGAGTCCCCCGACAGTAATTTTGATTTACGAGGGTCTGAGATGCGATTCAGATCCATTATGTTGGATTGAACAGATCGTCGGATCATGGAATGATTCTGATGGATCAAAATAGGTTGAAATGAGTTCTGTTCAACATAACGATTCAATGTGTGACAGCTGGTGTTCAGAGTGTTCAATGTGTGACTGCTGGTGTTCAGAGTGTTCAATGTGTGACTGCTGGTGTTCAGAATATTTAATGTGTGACAGCTGGTGTTCAGAGCATTCAATGTGTGAGAGCAAGGGTTCAGAGCATTCAATGTGTGACAGCTGGTGTTCAGAGCATTCAATGTGTGAGAGCAAGGGTTCAGAGCATTCGATGTGTGAGAGCAAAGGTTCAGAGCATTCAATGTGTGACAGCTGGTGTTCAGAGCATTCAATGCGTGAGAGCAAGTGTTCAGAGTATTCGATGTGTGACAGCTGGTATTCAGAGCATTCTATGTGTGAGAGCAAGTGTTCAGAGCATTCAATGTGTGACAGCTGGTGTTCAGAGCATTCAATGTGTGACAGCAAGTGTTCAGAGCTGTCAATGTGTGACAGCAAGTATTCGGAGCATTCAATGTGTGACAGCTGCTGTTCAGAGCAGTCAATGTGTGACAGCTGCTGCTCAGAGCAAGCAATGTGTGACAGCTGCTGCTCAGAGCAGTAAATGTGTGACAGCTGGTGCTCAGAGCAGTCAATGTGTGACAGCAAGTGTTTAGAGCAGTCAATGACTCGCTGAGAAAAAAGTTAGGCTCGACTTTAGTGTGATGAGTCTTTTTTTTTAATTAACTTCCTCACGAACGCACTCACCCGTAGGTACCTTGCAGTCAGCCGTTATCGGCGGGCGTTCGTGTGCTAACCGTCGGGTTTCCGTTTTATACCGTCGGTCAACTGACGCTAGGAATATTATTGTCGAGTATCATCGTGTATCCGACGATAAAAGGCCGGTCGACGATAACCGACCGCAGAGCAAATGAGATTATCGATTATTCAAGCATTACCGACGAAAACCAACTATTCATGCATCGACGATATCCAACGGTAGTTAAAATGAATATATGGATGAACAAAGATTAAATAGTACTATAGTTCAGCGATATCTACCAGATGGCTCATGTACTTACAGTTACATAGGTTAGTTTGTCCTAAAAATTATGTTTATTATATTCCAACTCCGATTTAATAATTATTTAATTGGCACGTTACCCTTTCTGGTTTTCATGAAATAGTAACTATTAAACGGACCTATTAATGTAAACAAAGTTTTGCAAATTGACACATTGAGGAAGGCAATATGATTGACAAGGCCTTTGCTGTGCTTAACAGTTCGCTGAAATTATTTACGTCAACTAGTGAATGACATGGTATATCAAATTAATCAAATAAGTGTAAAAATAGGTATATCAAACTATTCAGATATACATGTGCAAATAAGTATATCAAATTATTCAAGTGTATGTGCGCGTATAGGAATGCCAAGTAGCTTCGGATAATATTTTGTAACAACTATTAACCTTGTTAGGATGACTTAAACAATGTCTAAACTCGACCATCCAACTTGCTCTTGACTGAGAAGAAAAAGAGCCGCAGGTGAGCAGGCGGCAGTGAGAGCGGAATTGGACGCAGATTCTTATCAAGGATGGAGCAGCACAAGGGCAGCGACTGTATATTAAAGCACAAGCTTGTATTTCGCATTCTATTTTATCGGAGAGAGGAACAACGCTCAAACCGTAAACTCGATGCATTTCCTCATTACTTCGTCTCTCTTTCTGTAATCTACCTGAGCCTCCACGAGGGAAACGCACGTAACTCATGAGCCTGCAGGAAGGATTGAGAGGACATGCAAACCGCTTATGTTTTGGGTCGGCGAGGACCTGCTTTACGCCCCTCCAGATCGTGCACGGTTGAGTTGAGGACGACATCAAGGCTACGAACAAACAGGACGCGACTGCTTGCACCCTCTACGGAAAACCATTACACAGCGGAAGTAAAGAAGTGCTTGGATTAGGCCCGATCAATCCATTGATTACCCTACGTCTATACTTCGTATAGGAGACCCTTCAGAGCTGAGACCTGAAATCTAATGGTCACCATTAACCTTCCTTGGTTCACTCATCTAATTGTAATCTGTAAATCTGCCCCATAGTGTGAAACTCAAGTGACACCATTCATCACTATCAAAGCCACTCAATTGTCATCTATTACAACTAAATTCATCAATTTCCTTATTATACTGCCTTGAATAAACGGAGACGATTCTGGTTGATGAGATATTCCTGAGACCATGTATCATTTTCTTGCACTAACTATTGTGCCCGTTTTCTTCGAGGAAGATTGTGATAAGACTGACAAGCGTGACGGCAAGCCTTGGCCAGGAGTCTGCGACAACAAATTGTTACAAATAGATGTAGAATTATTAAAGTATATCGAATAAATGATGAATCTAATCCAGTTTTCTTTGTTCCCCTGCATTACAAAAGAAGTTCAATTATATATACTTATGTGTGTCTAACATGAATTACATAAATGATGCATAAATGAAATGATCACATTTCACGACAATCATAAATAAAATAAAGGTCATGTGAGCACTCTATTTCCATGTAAACGCTCCCATTTTCAGTCCAATATTATTCCCCGTCACTGTTGCGACCATATTGTCCTTAGGGTAAACAATTCCGTGGAAGTGAGAACCGTAATTTTGCATTGATGGTAGGAGGCACCAACAGTACACCTGACACTGTACTAGAAATCTGCAGTGGTCGAATTGAAATACACAAATTTAAATGAATTGGTGTTCGTTGCTTTAAACTTCATGTAAAAGATATTATGTAGATGTGTTTATCATCGTCCTGAGAGAATAATCAATGAACCTATCTGAAAAAGGAAACAGGTTGTTAATGCTCGGCTTGTTGTGAATGAGGCCAGTGGAAACATTTTCTACTGATCTGTATTGGCAGTGAGTGTAGATGTGCTGTGAAAACCTAATGTGCGCACAGTCCTTGACCCAATTTTTTCCAGATTTCATCATCACACCCATCGGAGGGATGTGATGTATGAACATGCGATTGAAACATGGACTGATGGTATTATGAGAAGTATTTCACGATGTACGACTCGTACTTTAATATCACAATCAATGAAGAACTGACTGGTTATGGTTACAAATCAATATAGTGATTCATTTGCATTGAATATTCATTAGGAACCAAGTTCAAGAGCCATCTCATCCCAATATGCTGCAATATATTCACGGCTATTGTGGTTAACAAAAAATTCATGTTCGAAAAATGTACTCGTCCTCCCTAAATTCGACCTAGCGGGACAACCTCTGCGCACAAGGGGCTCCAAATACGACCATGATCTCGTTCGTCATCATGTACGACGCACGACGTGCAGTGCAGCTTAATGTAGATTGGACGAAGGGAGTGTTCTTATCATATCTTTCTCCATCTTTAACTACTACCATCCCTCACCATCGACATCAGTTTCTCGTCGAGGTCATCAAATACTTCAGCTTGGATCAACTATGACTAAACCGGATCTAACCGGCTTGCAAATGACTGACGCATTTATAAGTCACCAGAACCGCGTGCAAACTAGTCGCTCCACTATAATTAACTATTCATTCTCATCCATTGCAAGCACTCACCACGTGGTTACCATGATGCGCTCAGCCAGTCGCTCCACTATCATTAACTATTCATTCTCATCCATTGCAAGCACTCACCACGTGGTTACCATGATGCGCTCAGCCAGTCGCTCCACTATCATTAACTATTCATTCTCATCCATTGCAAGCACTCACCACGTGGAAACCTTGATGCGCTCAGCCAGCCATACACACCATCTCCATTGTCTCAATCACTTTACTTACAAGTTATATACGAACAAAACTGATGTTTGCCAGTTTCTATAATATGTGAGACAAACTTCAAATTTGTGGTGGCTAGGTAATCTGTGATTGTTTTTTCATGTACAACGGAATATTATTCTATGTTCAAAAATTAGTCAGCTTGTTTTTCATGTTCTACCACCCTTATGTGAAACCTTACAATAGGACGAAATTGTCAATGATTTTGTTTCAAGTAATCGTGATATTCGTTTAATCATTATCAGGCTGGAATTTAATCTCTGTGGCCATAATGATTTATCGCCAGCATACAAATGTCGTAAATTCATTTGGCTTTATTTATCCCTTTATGACAGCAGATTTTCTGATTTTTTTCGAGAGAGAAATGAGACAACCTGTGCTAAAATGAGTTATCTCTGTTTATTATCTTTAACCGGTGCAAGCATCTATTTGAGCGAGGATATGGAACTGGCTGGCCATCAGTGTTGCCTTGAGTTAGTGACTAGAAAATAAATTAATCGTTGTTAACAGACTGATGTGTCGATGTAACAATGCATTTACTGATTACTATTGCAAATGATCTGTTTCATCCGCTTTTCTCGTTAAGTACAGTTCGAGAACGGCATATTTACCCGAAAATCCACGTTAAGTTTCCAACAGCTTGGTGACTAAGAGCTGAAAAGACCATAATCACTCGATAAACACACGTTAATCACAGGATAATTTACCAGCAGCTCGGTGGCTAATATCCAAGGAATAGCATAATCGCACGATAACGAATCCTCATAACCATAACTCTGGCATGCTAATATCCGGTTTTTCAAATCGACTGCTGATCTTTCTAAGTCTGCATAGTAGCATAGGTGATGAAACTGATAGATGATGTTTCGGCGCGAACTCTGTATGATGTGCTGAACCTATCCAACTTAGTAAATCGATAAATGCTAATGATTGTGACTTTGCTCTACATAAATTTAGTTCTGCAGTAGATGAATGATACACGCCATGACGTCACATGAAACTACGTAATATCTCATAATGACATAACTAAATGCTGGCTCTCCTATGATAAGAAATCAAATATAAAATTAAAATTAGTTAGTATACTTTGTACATGCGTGAGAGGCGATAAATGTTCATTTAGAACGCGTAAGAATTCGTTTATTTTTTGCCATTTATTGCTCAAGATAATCCTCAATAATCCCATTTCTCAAAAGAGGCAATGATATCACTATCTGTCTCATAAGCACTATAAAGAAATTAACTATAATCAACACTCTTGGCTTCAGTAATCCCTTATAAAGGGAATTTTCATTATTCTCTAAGTTTGACAGGGTGACAACCAGTCATGAGGGAGGTGATAAAATTTATACTGAAAATTATTGACCACCTCTGTTCATCCTTCTCGCGAAATTGCAGAAAACATTGTTCATAAACAATCATCCCGCTACACAAATGGCAATACTTTCTTGTATGCACAGCACCCAAAGGAGATCGTTTACAATTTAAGATGAGGAAAAATATGAAAGGATCTTATTTAGTCATGAATTGATTGCTTCGAAAATTTAACTAATTAACCTGAGATGCTTCTGTAATAAATTAAATTGCAGGTAGGACATGAATTGTTAGTTCTTCTTTTATAGATTAATCATAAACGAATTCTTCTTTACAGTTAATTAGCATGGTTTTAGATCCAATGAAACATAAGACTGACAAAATATTTTACAATCATCGAATCAAATTACATAGCATTCTCTTCCTGTCCTGACTCTCCTACGGCCTTTGCCTGCGTAAGCTATCTACATTATAATACGCCGTCATTTTCATTGGTCGATCATTTGCCGTCTGTTCGCGTGTACGAAAGGCTCCGAGGCCATGGAACCGATTGCATAAAAAAAACTTTTTGGGTGTGTGCGGAATATCCTTGGTCAGATAATCATTGATTTTTCGGTGAATTTTAGCACAGCTGCCCTGCTGCCAAGTTATTTGGCACTTTTTGTTGGGATTGATAGCTTGGTTTTGATCCTTTATCTATCAAAAACGATTGAGCTTGGCTCAACTCGAATTACTTCTATTGGCATCGACAAGTTAACTTCCGCAGTTTTTATGACACATGCTCAAAATCCTAATTTCTTTACTAAATCCCTTGGGAATTATATATTTTAAGCCCACACCCTGGCTCTAGCAGGTCAATGGCTATCGAAAAATCAATAATCGTCAGCTGGGCACAAAAGGCAAATAATGGGGGTTAAAGGTTTATTGCATGGACAGTAAAGTCCACAAAGGTGACCAGGAATGCGACGCGGACATGTGACTCGAAGTGCCCTCTGGATGATGGACTCCGCAGTACTTTCCCGTTTCTTTACAATAGTCGCTGATTTGATGTGGTGTGAGTGTTTTTTATACGTGGAATCAAATTAGTGTTTTATTAAACTACGTTTGAAATCGAAATATCTCAAACACACTTTCACCTGTAGGGAAGTTTGAGAGGCACCAGTTTTCCAAAATAGCTGTCGCTTCTATACTGCCATGGCGCAACAGCTGCCCACTCTGTTATATGTTAATTTTCATTCAATTGAGCAATTTTATACTCCTAGCTGCATTTTTCCAGGGTCTTGTGCGTTATCCCGAATGTACCTATTGAATGATTTTTTTTTTCAAAAATACTGGTGAATTGAATTTGGCCAATACATCATTTTTATCTTCTTGACGGTGAATTTCAAAATTACGAATAATAAAATAGTATTTAGTTGTATTATGGTTACGCAGAAGTAGTGAGTACAGTTGAACCCAATTCAATTTGACTAATATAGAGATAATTGGAAAGCAAAACCACGTATTCTAAACCAAATCATCACTTGCAACAGGGTAGTGATAGTTTACAATGTTTTCTTTTCAAAAAAGAATGGTGAACTGCACACATTTGACTGCATTCAGTTCTGATAAGTCATATCCAGAATTAGGCTCTAAAATAATTGATGAGAATTAATTTCAAAGATTACTAATATTTGGCAGAAGCCACACACGGTAGGGATTGCGTGATATTTGCAACTTCAAATTGTTCCTTTTGAGGTTTAATAAGGAATTCTAGTAATTGTGTTTAAGGCATGGTGGTGAACAAAGGCTATATAGCTTATGACTATTGTTTTTGAAAAGTTTATTCAATAGGGAAAGCTGTAATCTAATTGCCTTGGCAGCATTACTCGCTCGGAAATTTCACTGAGTACAGTTACAGATATTGGGCCGAATCACCCAGGAAGGTGTGTGGCCGACGGCAAGGCGCTCCTCACACTCCTGCCATGCACTCACACTCAACCAACTTACTCATTTTGGTTAAAGGGTGTGAACGGAAGACCCCGCAATACACACTCTGGGTCATGACTGCTGTTCGCGGTCAGTGTCAGCAGCAGGGCCCGGCAGTGTGGTTGGGTTACCTCAACTGCGTCAATGCGACGGTCCCCAAACGACCAACAAATATATCAACAAAATGGCAAGGGCGGGAAAGCATGTTAGGGCAGCATCATTGGAACAACCATTCTCCACTCACGCCTATCCAATGCATGCTCTCTAGCTACCTCCATGCTCACTCCTCTCCGTCTTACCACCTGCTTCACAGCATCCACCCACTCATACATTTCTACCTCTAGGCCTACCTCCACTCACTTCCGCCTGCATCTCCCTTTTCACCAATATCCTATCATCAGATCTCACCATGCGCCCGAACCATTTCAGAACACGCAAACCTACTCACTCCTCTAATTTCCTCACCTTCCCCGTTTCAATTCGAACAAAGTCGTAATTGGTCCTGTTTCTCAACGTCACTTCAGCCATGCCAGTAGTGTATATACGGCTGAATATGCTCTGGAGATTGGGGGGCTGAATACGCCCTGGAGATTGGGTGGTTGAAAACGCCCTGGATATTGGGTAGTTATTGTTTATGGTTATTGATGGTTTATAACTAGGTATTGTAAAGGGTAAGTATAATTGTATGAATTCGAGTTTATTTAATTAGCATATCCGCATGAGGTGTTGGCCTGATACATAGGAGGCAGGCTGTATTTGTAGGATTTAATTATCTTTTAATAGGATACTTTAATATCGTATTATTTAGTATCGCAGATAGCCCTGTTATTTCAAGGGTTTGTATTGCTCGAAAATAATCGTATTTAGGATTATATTGAACGATGTAGTTCCCAATGTAATAGGATTTTGTTGCTCGATCGTTA
>SDVV010033766.1:0-11259 GCA_016164225.1 Gammarus roeselii
TTACACCTATAAACCCTAAACAACTACAACAACTAAACACCTTAAACACCTAAAACAACTAAAACACCTAAACAACTATATCAACTACAACAACTAAAGCTCCTAAAACAACTGGAACACCTAAAACAACTAAAACAACTACAACAACTAAACACCTAAAACAACTGAAACAATTAAAACAACTAAACAACTAAAACAACTGAAACAACTAAAACAACTCTAACAATTAAAACAACTACATCAACTAAAACAACTATAACAACTAGAACAACTAAAACAACTAAAACAACTAAACAACGAAAACACCTAAAAGAACTATAACACTTATAGCAACTAAAACACCTATAACAACCAAAACACCTATAACACATAAAACACATACAATAAATAAAACACCTAAACCACCTAAATCTACTGAAACACATAAAAACAACTACAACACCTATAAACAACTAAAACACCTGGAACACCTACAACACACCTAAAACTCCTACAATATCTACAATACCTGAAACACCTTGCAGAACTAAAACACCCAAAACACCTACAACACATATAAAACAACTATAACACCTATAACAACTAAAACACCTATAACAACTAAAACAACTGCAACAACTATAACAACTAAAACAACTAAAACAACTAAACAACTAAAACAACTAAACAACTATAACACCTAAAAAAACTAAAGCAAATATAACAACTAAAACAACTGAAACCACTTAAAACAACTAAAACATTTATAACACCTAAAACCACTTAAACAACTAAAACAACTAAAACACCTAAACAACTAAAACAACTAAAACAACTAAAACACATACGACAACTAAAACAACGAAATCAACTAGAACAACTAGAGCAACTATAACAACTAAAACACCTAAAACAACGAAAACAACTAAATTAACTAAAACAAGTAAAACAACTAAAACAACTGAAACAACTAAAACAACTAAAGCAACTAAACAACTATAACACATAAAAAAACAAAAGCAAATAGAACAACTATAACAACTAAAACAACTAAAACAACTACAACAACTAAAAAAACTGTAACAACTACAACAACTATAACAACTAAAACAACTAAAACAACTGTAACAACTAAAACACCTAAAACAACTAGAACACCTAAAACAACTACAACAACTAAAACATCTAAAACACCTAAACTATTGAAACAACTATAGCACCTAAAACAACGAAAACAACTAAATTAACTAGAACAACTAAAACAACTAAAACAACTGAAACAACTGAAACAACTATAGCGACTAAACAACTATAACACCTAAAAAAACTAAAGCAAATAAAACAACTATAACAACTAAAACAACTAAAACATCTAAATTAACTATAACAACTCAAACAACTAAAACATCAACAACAACTAAAACAACTAGAACGCATAAAACACCTATAACACCTAAAACACCTAACACCTCGAACACCTATAACACCTATTACACCTATAACACCTATAACACCTATAACAACTTAAACACCTGAAACAACTGAAACATCCATAACACTTACAACAACTTAACACCTAAAGCAACTAAAACACCTACAACAACTAAAACAACTAAAACAACTAAAACAACTAAAACAACTATAACAACTAGAACACCTTTAACAACTAAAACACCTAAAACAACTATAACAACTACAACATCTAGAACAACTAGAACAACTACAACAACTAAAACAACTAGAACACCTATAACAAATAAAAGAATTAAAACAACTAAAATATTTAAAACAACTGCAACAACTAAAACACCTATAACAACTACAACACCTAGAACAACTAAAACAAATAAAATAACTATAGCAACTGGAACACCTAAAACAACTAAAACAAGTAAAACAACTATAGGAACTAAAACACCTAAAAACATCTTTAATAACTAGAACACCTATATCAACTTAAACATTTAAATCAACTAAAACCCCTAGAAACGACTAAAACAACTAAAAGAACTCCAACAACCGAAACAACTAAAACAACTAAACAACTAAAACAACTTAAACAACTAAAACAACTATAACATCTTAAACAAATAAAACAACTAAATCAACTAAAACAACTATGCACAACTATAGCAACTAAAACACCTGAAACAACTAAAACAACTATAACAACTAGAACAAATAAAACCCCTAAAACAACTAAAACACCTAAAACAAGTAAAATTCATAAAAAAACTGAAACACCTATAACAAATAGAACACATAAAAACAACTAAAACTCCTAAAAAAACTAAAACACTTGAAACAACTGAAACACCTACATTAACTAGCACAACTAAAACAACTAGAACACCTAAAACAACTAAAACTCCTAAAACAACTAAAACAACTAAACAACTTAAACAACTAAAACAACTAAAACAACTGTAAACAACTACAACAACTAAAACACCTAAAACAACTGAAAACAACTGAAACAACTATAACATTTAAAACAACTAGAACAACTAAAACACCTGAAACAACTAAACACATACAACACATACAACACATATAAACAACTAAAACTCCTATAACAACTAAAACCCCTAAAACAACTAAAATAACTATAACACCTATAACAACTAAAACATCTAAACAACTACAACAACTGAAACAACTAGGAACACCTAGAGCACCTATAACACCTAAATCACCACAAAACAAATATAACACCAAAATAAACTAAAACAACTAAAACAACTAAAACAACTAATACAACTACAACAACTAACACAACTAAAACACCTGAAACAACTGAAACAACTTAAACAACTCTAACAACTAGAACACCTAAAACAACTGTAACAACTAAAACAACAAAACAACTAAAACAACTACAAAGACCATAACAACTAAAATAACTAAACAACTAAAACAACTTAACAACTAAAACAACAGAAACAACTAAAACAACTAAATCACCTATAACAACTAAAACACCTACAACAACCACAACACATAAAACAACTAAAACAATTATAACAACTGAAACAAATAAAAAAAACGAAACAACTAAAACACCTAAAACAACTGAAACACCTAAAACACCTACAACACATAAAAACAACTGAAACATCTATAACAACTAAAACACCCATAACAATTAAAACAACTACAACAACTAGAACAACTAGAACAACTAAATCAACGATAACACCTAAAACAATTACAACAATTAAAACAACTAAAACATCCAGAACAACTAAAACAAATATAAAAACAAAAACAACTAAAACAACTATAACAACTATAACAACTAAAACAACAAAAACAACTAAACAACTAAAACAACTAAATCAACTGAAAACAACTGAAACAACTTGAACAAATAAAACACCTACAACAACTACAACTCCTAAAACAACTGAAACACCTAAAACAACTGGAACACCTATAACAAATATAACACCTAAACAACTAAAACACCTAAAACAACTAAAACACTTGAAACAACTAAACCACCTATAACAACTAAAACAACTAAATCAACTATAACACCTACAACAATTAAAACATTTAAAGCAACTAGAACAACTAAAACACCTGAAACAACTAAACACCTAAAACACATACAACACATATAAACAACTACAACTCCTAGAACAACTAAAACCCCTAAAACAACTAAAATAACTATAACACCTAAAACAACTAAAACACCTAACCATCTACAACACCTAAAACCCTTAGAAACAACTAAAAAACTAAAACACATAAAACAACCAACACCTATAACAACTAAAAAACCTAAAACAACTAAAACAACTGCAACAACTAAAATACCTAAAACAACTGAAACACCTTAAACAACTAAAACAACTACAACAACTAAAACACCTGTGACAACTAAAACAATTAAAATCACTAAAACAACCAAAATAACTGAAACAACTATAACACCTTAAACAACTGAAACCCCTAAAACACCTACAACACATATAAACAACTAAAACATCTATATCAACTATAACACCTACAACAACTAAAACAACTACAACAACTAAAACAACTAAAACAATTAAATCAATTATAACACCTAAAACAATTGAAACAATTAAAACAACTGAAACAACTAAACCCCTAAAACATCTAGAACACCTAGAACAACAAAAACAACTAAAACAACTATAACAACTAGAACACCTATAACAACTAAACAATTTAAAACAACTAAAACACCAAGAAACAACTAAAACAACTAAAAGAACTCGAACAACTATAACAACTAAAACAACTTAGGCAACTAAAACAACTAAAAATAACTATAACAACTATAACACCTAAAACAACTATAACACCTATAATAACTACAACAACCAAAACAACTATAACAACTAAAACACCTAAAACAACTAAAACAACTGTAACAACTAAAATACCTAAAACAACTGAAACACCTATAACAACTAAAACAACTACAACAACTAAAACATTTAAAACAACTAAACAATTAAAATCACTAAACAACCAAAACAACTGAAACAATTATAACAACTTAAACAACTGAAACACCTAAAACACATAAAAAACAACTAAACATCAATAACAACTATAACACCTACAACAACTAAAACAACTACAACAACTAAAACAACTAAACAACTAAATCAATTATAACACATAAAACAATGGAAACAAATAAAACAACTTAAACAACTAAACACCTAAAACAACTAGAACACCTAGAACAACTAAAACAACTAAAAAAACTATAACAACTATAACACCTGAAACAACTATAACACCTATAACAACTATAACAACCAAAACAACTATAAAAACTAAAACAACTATAACAACTATAACAACTATAACAACTATAACAACTAAAACAACTAAAACCAACTAAAACAACTAAAACAACCAAAACAACTATAAACAACTATAACAACTAAAACACCTAGAACAACTGAAAACAACTGAAACAGCTGGAACAAATAAAACACCTACAACAACTACAACTCCTAAAACAACTGAAACACCTAAAACAACTGAAACACCTATAACAAATAAAACTCCTAAACAACTAAAACACCTAAAACAACTAAAACACATAGAACAACTAAACCACCTACAACAACTAAAACAACCAAATCAACTATAACACCTAAAAGAATTAAAACATCTAAAGCAACTAAAACAACTAAAACGCCTGAAACAACTAAACACCTACAACACATACAACACATATGAACAACTACAACTCCTAAACAACTAAAACCCCTATAACAACTAAAATAACTATAACACCTATAACCACTAAAACACCTTAGCAACTACAACACCTGAAACCCATAGAAGCACCTAAAAAACTAAAACAAATGAAACAACCAACACCTAAAACAAACTAAAACTCCTAAAACAACTAAAACAACTGAAACAACTGCGATACCTAAAACAACTGAAACACCTAAAACAACTAAAACAACTACAACAACTAAACACCTAAAACAACTAAAACAATTGAAATAACTAAAACAACCAAAACAACTGAAACAACTATAACACCTTAAACAACTGAAACACCTAAAGAACTTACAACACATAAAAAAACTAAACATCTATAACAACTAAAACACCTACAACAACTAAAACAACTACAACAACTAGAACAACTACAAGAACTAAAACAATTATAACACCTAAAACAATTGAAACAATTAAAACAACTGAAACAACTAAAATACCTAAAACAACTATAACACCTAGAACAACTAAAACAACTAAAGCAACTATAACAACTGGAACACCTATAACAACTAAACAATTTGAAACAAATAAAACACCTAGAAACAACTAAAACAACAAAAAGAACTCGAACAACTATAACACCTAAAACAACTATATCACCTATAACAACTAAAAGAACTAAAACAACTATAACAACTAGAACACCTATAACAACTAAAAAAATTAAAAACAACTAAAACACCTTGAAAAACTAAAACAACTAAAACAACTAACACAACTACAACAACTAAAAAAACTAAATCAACTATAACACCTAAAACAATTAAAACAATTAAAACAACTAAAACATTTAAAACAACTAGAACAACTATAACACCTTAAACAATTAAAACACCTAAACACATACAGCACTTATAAACAACTAAACCTCCTAGATCAACTAAAACCCCTACAACAACTATAATAACTGGAACACCTAAAACAACTGAAACAACTAAAACAACTATAACAACTTAAACAACTACAACAACTAAAAACAACTATAACAACTAGAACACCTAAAACAACTACATCAACTAAAACAACTTAAACAACTAAAACAACTAACACAACTAAACAACTAAAACAACTGACAAAACTGAAACACATAAAACAACTAGAACACCTAAACCACCAAAACACTTAAAACAACTAAAACACAAAAACTAAAACACCTATAACAACTATAACACATAAAACAACTAAAACACATTGAAACAACTAAAACACCTACATCAACTATAACACTTACAACACCTAAACACCTAACACACCTATAACACCTGAAACACTTAAAACACATAAAACACCTTAAACACCTATAACACCAAGAACAACTAAAACACCTTAAACAAATAAAACACCTAAAACAACTGAAATAACTATAAAAACTGAACACCTAAAACAACTAAACACCTATGACAACTAGAATACCAGAAACAACTAAAACACCTATAACAACTAAAACACCTAAAACAACTAAAACACCTAAACAACTACAACACCCATACAACTAAAACACCTAAAACAACAAGAGACACCTAAAACAACTAGAACACATAAAACAACCAAAAAAAACTAAACAACAAAAACACCTATACAACTAAAACACCTAGAACAACTATAAACACCTATAATAACTAAAACACCTAAAACAACTAAAACACATAAACAACTGAACACCTACAACAACTAAATCACATGAAAAACAACTAAACACCTAATACACCTAAAACACCTAGAACACCTACAACACCTACAACACCTACAACATATAAAACACCTTAAACAACTAAAACACCTATAACACCTACAACACATAAAAACCACTAGAACACCTATAACAACTAAAACAACTAAACAACTATAACACATATAACACGTAAAACACCTATAACACCTATAACACCTAACCAACTACAACAACTTAAACACCTTAAGCAACTGAACCACCTATTAAAACTAATAAAACAACCACAACAACTAAAACACCTATAAACAACTAACAATTAAAACAACCAAACAACTAAAACAACTGAAACAACTAAAACACCTCAAACAACTAAAACACCTATAACACCTACAACACATAAAAACAACTAGAACACATTTAACAACTAAAACACATAAAAAAAACTATAACAACTACAACAACTAAAACAACTAAAACAACTAATACAACTGAAACAACTATGTCACCTAAAAAAACTATAACACCTAAAACAACTAGAACAACTAAAACAACAAAACAACTAGAACACCTAGAAAACTAGAACAACTAAAACAACTAGAACAACTAAAACACCTACAAAACAACTATAACACCTAAAACACCTACAATACATCGAAACAACTGAAACACCTAGAGCAACTAAAACACCTAAAAGAACTAAAACAACTAAAACACCTAAACAACTTCAACATTTAAAACAACTAAAACACCTAAAAACAAATAAAACAACTAAAAGAACTAAAACAACCATAACAACTAAAACAACTACAACAACTAAACAACTAAAACAACTATAACAACTAAAACAACTAAAACAAATAAAACAACAATTAAAAACTATAAAAACTAGAACACCTATAACACCTAAAACAACTAAAACTACTAAAACAACTAGAACAACTAAAACACCTGCAACATCTAAAACACCTAAAACAACTATAACACCTAAAACAACTGAAACACCTATAATAAATAGAACAAATATAACAACTAAAACACCTAAAACACCTAAAAAACTAAAACACTTGAAACAACTAAACACCTACAACAACTAAAACAACTAAAACAACTTGAACACCAAAAACAACTAAAACACCTGAAACACCTAAAGAACCTACAACATCTTAAACACCTAGAACACCTATAACACCTAAAACACATGAAACACCTCAAACACCCACACCACCAAAAACATCTATAATACCTATAACACCTAAAACAACTGAAACAACTAGAAACACCCTAGAACACATATAACACCTAAACAACTTCAACAACTAAAACTACTATAACATCTAAAACAACTAGAACACCTAAACACTTAAAAAACCTATAACACCTAAAACAACTATAACAACTATAACACATATAACACATATAACACCTATAACACCTATAACACATAAAACACCAAAACAACTACAACAACTAAAACGCCTTAAACACCTAAAACAACTAAAACACTTAAATAACTAAAACAACTTAAACAACTACAACACCTAAAGTAACTGTAAAAACCTAAAACAACTATAACAACTACAACAAATAAACACCTAAAACAACTAAAACAATTATAACAACTAAACAACTAAATAACTGAAACAACTAGAACACCTCAAACAACTGAAACACCTAAAACACCTACAACACATAAAAACAACTAAACATCTATAACAACTAAAACACCTATAACAAATAAATCAACTACAACAACTATAACAACTAGAACAACTAAATCAACAATAACACCTACAACAATCACAACAAATAAAACAACTAAAACATTCAAAACAACTAAACAACTAAAACACCTAGAACAACTATAACACCTACAACAACTATAACAACTAAAACAACTAAAACATATTAAACAACTAAAACACCTAAACAACTAAAACACCTATAAGCAACTAAAACACCTATAACACCTAGAACCACTAAAACAAATGTAAGACCTATAACAACTAAATCAACTAAAACAACTAATACAACTATAACAACTTAAACAACTATAACACCTAAAACATCTAAAATAACTGAAACAACTAGAACAACATAAACAACTGAAGCAATTAAAACACCTCAATTCACTACAACACCTAAAACAAGTACAAACAATTAAAACTACTAAAACAACTAGAACAACTGAACAACTTAAAAAAAACTCAAACGCCTACAACATTTAAAACACCTATAACACCTAAAACACCTAGAACAACTTAACACGTAAAAAACGAAATACCTATAACAACTAAACAACTAAAACATGTAAACACCTATAACAGCTAAACACTTAGGACGACTTTAACACCTAAAACAACTAAAACAACTAAAACAACTAGAACACCTCTAACAAGTTAAACAACTGAAACGACTAAACAACTGAAACAACTAAAACAACTAAATCAACTAAAACATCTACAAAGACCATAACAACTAAAGCAACTAAAACAACTAAAACAACTAAACAAATAACACAAATAAACAACTAAAACAACTAAAACAATCAAAACAACTAGAACACCTATAACAACTAAAACAACTAAAACAACTATAACAGCTAGAACACCTGAAATAACTATAACAACTAAAACAACTAGAACAACTAAAACCCCTAAAACAAATGTAACACCTATAACAACTACAACAACTAAAACAACTAATACAACTAGAACAACTAAAACAACTATAACACCTAAAACAACTGGAACCACTAAAACAACTAATACAACTACAACAACTAAAACAACTAAAACACCAAAAACAACTGGAAACAACTAGAACAACTATAACAACAAAAACACTTATAACAACTGAAACATTTAAAACAACTAGAACACCTCTAACAAGTTAAACAACTGAAACGACTAATACAACTGAAACAACCAAATCAACTATTACAACAAAAACATCTACAAAGACCATAACAACTAAACCAACTACAAGAACTAAAATAAAAAAAAACTAGAACACCTAAAACAACTAAAACACCTGAAACAACTGAAACACCTGAACAACTAAAACACTTAAAAAACAACTATAAACACCTACAACACCTACAACATCTTAAACACCTAGAACACCTATAACACCTAAAACACCTGAAACACATTAAACACCCACACCACCTGAACACATATAACACCTATAACACCTAAAACAACTGAAACAACTAGAAACACCTAAACACATATAACACCTAACACACCTATAACAACTAAAACTACTATAACATCTAGAACAACTATAACACCTTAACAACTACAACACCTAAAACCACTAGAAACACCTAATAAAACCAAAAAACACATGAAACAACCAGCAACCAGAACAACTAAAACAACTAAAACACCTAAAACAACTACAACACCTAAAACTACTAAAACACCTAGAACACCTAAACACTTAAAACACCTAGAACACCTAAAACAACTATAACAACTATAACACCTATAACACCTATAACACCTTCAATACCCAAAACACCTAAACAACTACAACAACTAAAACACCTTAATCACCTAAAACAACTAAAACACTTAAACAACTAAAACAACTTAAACAACTACAACACCTAAAATAACTGTAACACCTATAACAACTATAACAACTACAACAACTATAACACCTAAAACAACTAAAACAATTATAACAACTAAAACAACTAAAACAACTGGAACAACTAAAACACCTCAAACAACTGAAACACCTAAATCACCTACACCACATAAAAAACAACTAAACATCTATAAAAACTAAAACACCTAAAACAAATATAACAACCACAACAACTAAAACAACTAAATCAACTATAACACCTATAACAATTAAACCGATTAGAACACCTAAAACATTCAGAACAACTAAACAACTAAAAGACCTACAACAACTATAACACCTATAACAACTAAAACAACTAAAACAACTAAAACAACTAAAACAACTATAACAACTATAACAACTATAACAACTAAAACAACTAGAATAACTAAAACAACTAAAACAACTATGACAACTAAAACACCTAAAACATTTGAAATCAACTGAAACAAATAGAACAAATAAAATACTTACAACAACTGAAATACCTAAAAAAACTAAAACACCTATAACAACTGAAACACATATAACAACTAAAACTACTATAACATCTAGAACAACTATAACACCTTATCAACTACAACACCTAAAACCACTAGAAACACCTAATAAAACTAAAAAACACATGAAACAACCAACACCTAGAACAACTTAAACAACTAAAACACCTAAAACAA
>SDVV010033767.1:0-11259 GCA_016164225.1 Gammarus roeselii
ATATAAAATAGGGTATGAATAATCAAAGGTAAACATTATACCCTGAAAACTATTCACCCTCGGGTTAGGAAGGAATAACATCACCACAGACGGCCCAACAAGGTAATTTATTAACGAGGTGACATTCCTTATATAAAATAACACTATAGCTTTCCAGCGTTGTAATAGTGACTCAAGAAGGGAGTGCGCTGAGTAATTGCAGGTACAGTCATTGTGTCAGCAGTGGCTGATCTTTAAAAATGTTCCATACTATGCATACATGTATGAATCATAATTAACTATACATATGCCGCTCTGGCAAAATGTGGTCCGACGGCCAGTTCCAGACTAGGGTCAGAACTGACAGAATCTTCAATTAGATTAGTTCCATGTTATTGTTTAGCAACAAGTTGGGGTAATTCATCCTGTTCAGAACCTACCTTCATAAATCTTGAATATTGCTGTACTAGGATTTTTGTTAATAATAATTCCATTTTACTTCAATAAATTTTCAATCTCTTCATCCAAGTTCGGCTAGCGTCAATGAATATTGCTGTCAAGAAATTCGGATGAAGCGTTAGTAAGCTGTTTGAATGCGAAGCTAGCTAACAACCGTAACCCGGTTATTGATATTCCTAGATATTCTCTGTTATTGAATATTTTATTTTATTTATATAACACTGCATCTAAGTGTTCTGCCAAGGTTCTCCAGGTATAGTCAATAGCTAACCCTAGAGATCATTGGTAGCTCTACAGTGACATGGCAAGCCTCTTTTGATGTCTTGCTAGCTATAGAAAACCCCGTGGCCACAGTAAACACAGTGGAACACGGGTGGCGGGAAGGACTTGTATCAAAAGTGCCTTCCCTGATTCCATGTATTCATGCCGCTGCTGCCGGCCCCTAATTAAGAGTAGAGTATATAACGCCAAAACGTATATAACGCCAAAATGTGAAGGAATAAGATAGGGCTTAATTAGCTGTGGGTAGAGGGAGGGGTCAGGCGCATAAGGGCGGCTAAACGTGCCCTCGAAAAAGAGACGCCAAAACGCAAATGGTGGGTAGGGAGAGGGGGGTCAGGCGCATAGGGGCGTCAAAATGCAAATGGTGGGTAGGAGGAGGGTGTCAGGCGCATAGGGACGCCAAAATGGCCCATTTTCGGGTCGCCAAAACGCATTTTTTTTATTCGGACAATGTAATTGTTAGGAAGTATGTTATTTCTTAGTGTGACCGACTTTGTCGCTGTATATCTCGGACATTTTACTTGTAGGTTGAGACATATACTCTTGTGGTCTAGTAAATAACTGTAGGTACATAGAGAGCACCCGGGAGGGTGAGGGGATATGGGAGGAGGATAGGGGAGTAGAATATGGGGAGAAGAGTGTCCAAGACAGGCCATAATATATCAGTGTCATTCAATGATCTTATCTCTAGATGTACTCCTCTCGTTTCGAGTTTTTGACAGTTTGTTAATACGTATTGTAGACGGTAAGTATGCTTCTTAGTTTATTTAATTGGTTGGTTCGAAAGAAATGGCGGTACATATTAAGATGTTCATTAGTGTAGGTTTTTTTTAATAGACTACTTTTATATCGTATTATATAGTTTCACAAGCCAACTGTTTTCAATGTTTTTTCATTGCTCGCACATTTTGTTATGCATGACTCTTTTGAATAAAAACTTTTACTGCACAAACCTGATTTATTTAGGATATTCGTAATCGATGTAGTTATGCAAGAAAAGGTAGCCTAATACGTTTTACCATGGTTTGTTAGTGTAGGATACATTTGAATAGAAGCTTTTATAACGATTCTATTTAGTTTTCAATGGTTATTGCTCATACATTATGTTATGTATTCGATGTTGTTATCGTAGGATATCGTAGATTATGACATGTTTCTCTTACATGTGATGACCGTAGTTTATACATGGTATTTTATAGCACGATCGATATTGTTTGATTAAATCCATTCCCTTTTAGCGTCTCCTGTAGTCCAAACGCAAGTGGCACTGGACGACCTTTATATCCATCAATGTCACATAAAGATCTTATCTTGACATGCACTCCTCTCGGGGCATGCAGTAGGGTATACCTTTAATCACTTTGGTGCGTTCGGTAAAAATAGCGTTGATTCATTCGGTCATGAAGTATGGTGTACCTTTAATCCCTTGCCGTGTTCGGTAGGAATAGCATTTGTTCCATTTGGACATGCATTAGGGTGTACCTTTAATTACTTGGTTTACGGACGGATGGACGGACAACGTTCGGATATACAAGGTTTATGTTTGGAACATTTTCCATTATATTGTATTTTGATGGTTATTGAATTTCTGTATATGTTTTTTTCTTTTTTAAATGGTTGTATGGGGGTATAAGTGATCAGTAACTGTTACCCGTTATATATATTTATTCGGTTCTGGTAGGGTTAGTGTTATCACAAGTTTCTGGAGGGGTGGGGGTGTAGAAATCACCTCGGCAAAAAGTTGGATGCGCTCGTGGAAATTTAGGTAAGTTTGCTCTTATCCGTTCTTTGTCTTATCAGTTATTTCCGGGGGATGTTTGCAATGTTTGAGTGTATGTATCGTTAAATATTTTATGTCGGGATTATATTGCTATTTTTTCTATACATATATGTTTGTATTCATATCTATTTCGGGAATAATTGACTCATTCGGAAGTTGGTTGGATGCTTGATATTGAATTTAGGCATTGTTCTGTGTATTTTTTCCCGTATTTTATTTCATATGTATATAATATCTATAGGTAGTTGGCGATCGATCACATCGTTAAGATTAAGATAGTAGGCGCAGTACGGTTCAAATATTTTCCATCCATATATCTGTTGACAATGGAACAAGGTTAAACCTTATGTATATTTTTCATGATATAGATACATTGGTATACATAGGCACATTTGCATCGTTTCTAAATATTTAGACACGGTTGCAGTTCTTTTTCACGCATTTTCAATACATGTTTCTGTGGAATATTTATATACTATGAACATTTAGAGGTTATAACATGTTCAAGTTGACGTATTTTTCGTCATTCACGCGAGTACATACGCCAAAGAAGGTCTCACTCAACTTACAGCTCCTACATGTTAAATCCATTTGTTCATCGACATCATCACCAAAGTCACATCTTTTCCACTTTTTAGTAACGGCTGGTTCCACTCCATTGGATTTTTTGAGGATGTCTGGATGCCCGTAGGCAGGAGTTGTACATGCGTCGATATAGTAACGTTTGTTTTCAAATTTACTGAGGCAGTTTTTAATAGTGTGTGTCATGAAAGAAGCTGTAGACTTTTGCTTTGGGTTCTGTTTGGAGCTGATGAGATATATATCTATGATACCTTAGGTAGCTGTGTGCAATTTCAATTTGCTTAATATCTATCGCATTTTTAATGCAAGGCAGGAGGCGCTGTAATACATTTCAAAGAAAGTCATGTTGCATATCTGCAATTTCTTCATAATACAAGAGATTTTTGTGGGGTAGTTGGAGAAGACCATGTATTCAGGCAGAGGAGATTGCCGCATTTTTCGCCTCAATATCAGCCATACATTTGAACTGGACTAATATCTATCGCATTTCAATGCAACCCATACAGTATTGCAACTCCGTTGCATGTCATTTTGCATACATGCATTCAATGCTAGTCATTCGAGTTAAATTTAGGATATTGCAAACACAGATTTCTAAGACATATTTTTTATTGATAATGGATTTATAACACATTTTTATATATTAGGGGATTACATGGGCTTATCATTATACGAGAGAATAACTATTCACTCCGAAAATCGACACGAGCAACTGTACGATACATGAGTAATGACTTCGACCAGGTTATTACTTATGTTTCGTATCTTGTCTTATTTTGAGCCTCGGTATCAGTGTCATTCCGCGGATTCTTTATCGATGTTGAGCAATATTTCTCACCTGGATCTGTCGGGTCATCATATTGGCGCAGGAATTATCATCTGGATGTGGTTTTTTCTCTGATCTATTGGGTTCTAGACTAATGCCCTTAGTACACATTTTAGATAAACGGATACCTGCGGGAGAAGTGTATGCAACACTTCCAAGCCTTACCTTGCAATCAAAACTTTTGTTTATAGTCTTCAGTGGTATTTTTCTCGAAGTAAGTTTTTTTTATTATAGTGGCATGTTTATGACATCGAATCGTTTCAGGGTTTTTCATAGTAGTGCCAACATTACCATTCACTATATTTCCGCAGATATCCGAAATATACCTCATTCTCTTAGCACTCAAACGTTTGAGACACGATTCCCTCTCCACATGATTAATTTTCAACAATTTTGAAACAAACATTTTATTTTTTTTGGATAATTTTGCACTGCTTATACTTGTTGCCCTTTCATTCCCCCATTTGATAAAACGGTTTCCTTTAACTTGTGCAGGTTTTTCTTCGCATGAGGTTTTCATGATATCACTACCCGTATTTTCAATAGTTTCCATTTCGGCTAAGGTTTGGGTCTCCTCCCGCCATTTTCATACATTCTTCATACACTCTGCGCTTTGTTTTAGAGATGAAGCACTTTCTTTACTGCTCCCACCCTATTGAGTACTGTATATCTCATTACTTTTGATACCCAGGTCTGGTTCATTATGGTCTATCAATACACCCGTTGCATCCTCAGAGCTTTTATTTCCGCGTTCATTTTTAATATGATCTAACGCAAGATAATTACATCGTTTTGATGATGCTTGATTTTATCTCCGTAGTGCAAATTACACATATCTCCATGTGTTCATTTGTATTGAAATATTTCCATATCAAACTAGGTGACTTCCTTCTACACCGAAAGCGGACCGCTATCTGAATGAGTACAGATACGAGTCCAATTTGTACATACAGGATCGTTAGCGTCACTATGTTGACACATGTATTGGCACCATGTAGGCATTTACACACATTGGTGCAAGAAGGGTTACCATACACTGCCAGATGCATTAATACCTAAGCAACCTGACCTAACCTAACCTATAGAACAACATCTCTTGCTTTTGTTACAAGATATTTAATGTGGATCAGCTTTACGTCATGTTATGTTGAATGAACTAATCATCCCAATCTAGCCTAACCTATTGTATCCAAGAATTAGGTAATTTCAATCGACTTTTTCATGCATGCATATGATTTGCAGTGTTCTAGGATTAATGCATAACAAATATCTTCACTTGATTCTACACATTAATCTATCCTTTGAAGTTTTGATACGCATTTTCAATTTTTGATCTAGCGAAATTCATCTGTTTTCATATTTAATGTTATCATTGTTTGGATGTTATAGCTTTTTTTCATATGATTCTTGATTTTTTGATTTGATACAATTCTAAATCCCTTTTAGATGCTATTCACACCCATCAAAAACCTAACCTAACCTAACCTGACCTATGTATGGTACCTAACCTAACCTTATGTACGGTTTTCAGTCATTGATATATACATATGAACCACCTCCACACGGTTCTTTATAAAACTTGCACCCAATTATTTCTTCTTCGTGGTCAATTTTGACTCATATATGTTTGCAGAGAGGACAGATTTTTAATCTTAGATGGATTGAATGTTACAAGTAATTCATATTTATTTCCATCATCGTACAAACGAACACATGGTCTCAACTATGTTTTTCTCATTTTTCCCTTCGATACTTCCTGGCACTACATCCTTTGACGACTTGCACAGTTGATTTGCCTTTTCTTCCCTATAATTTTCATATTCATGACAATGACTTCGTTTCAGATATCTCCACACATTACGCGTGAATTTATGTTAATTAAATTTTATTTATTTTTTGCATAGATTACAAGCCCCCGTTACCCCATTACTTTCGAACAAACGACGACTCAAGCTCTACCCATCCTTCCACAACAGAATCACAATCTTGACTGAGGATGATCTGATCGGACGCTGATTAATATCCTACCAATCTGTATCACATCTTGAACATTCCCCCCCCCCCTAAGATAGGTTGAGTGAAACATACATGAGTGAAACATATTCTTCTACTGATTTCGATAAATCGATGTTGCCTCCTCCTTCCACGATGTATGCAATTCATTGCTTACCCTTTGAGTTTTAGGATATTATAAACAATTGGCTTAGGTTTTACATAGTTTTATTAGCATTTATTAGTACTGATTAAAGTTTTTGCTGGATTCGACAATACCATCTACCTCGTTTTTCTGATCACAACAGGACTCGTACAACCATCCATACCCATCATCACGATGTTTCAGTTTCCTCTCAAAATCCATTATATAATTTATCATATCTTTGTTGCGAATACCGAAGCCTGTTCCATCCCCGTGAATCCATTAATGTAGTTCTTCTTATTTTTGAACCTTAACTATTCGAATCTTCTCAAATTCAATGTCATTCTGTTCTTCATCAACGAGGAATTGTTGCATACGTTCTAAATTTTCTTTGGTTCTTAGGTAAAGGCCGTTTCTCAATCCCCCAGCTTTATTACAGTCATGATGATTTTCCACTTGGCTCATATCAATTTCGAGATTTGCTTTCTTATTTCCCTTGAACTTTGTTACATATGACTGTAACCAGTCGACGTTAGTTACCCAAAGCAGACATCATTTTTCCTTTATCCATATATGAATGTTATCTCCCACTCTTTTGATTCTTGTTTTACCCATTCTGAGATAACTGGTATTTTAAACACTAGTCAATATATGTTCGATCCGACTCATATCATCTTCGGAGATTTCTTCTTCTAAAACACGTAAACTGATTTTTGCCACTTGAACATTCATTGTTGTCTATTTGAGGATGATCCGTCCGTCTCCGCTTGTTCTCCACGTAACACTGACTCCAATCTCGGCATGCAGCTAGCTATTATAATGCGATTGCAATCTTTTTTTTTTGCAAAACATTAGGCCTATCATCGCTCACCTTGGTCAGCATCTGTTTACGAATGTATGTGTGTACGTGTATAGGGGTGTGGACGTACGTGCACGTGTATGTTCAAGCGTACATGCATGTACATGAGTTTAAAAAAAAATAACAAAATTTAAAATTCAAAACAATTTAAAATTCAAATTTTCAATAGAATTTCAATTTTTTTCGACGCCCGGACAAAGCCAAGTCCGTCTATTGAAGTGTTAACTTGGCTACTAAAGAAAAATCCGGGCGTCGAATTTTTTTGAAATTTTTAAATAAAATTTGAATTTGAAATTGAATTGAATTTTGAATTTTGTTACCCATTTTTCTAACCCAGTGTATGGTAACCCTTCTTGCACCAATGTGTGTAAATGCCTACATGGTGCCAACACATGTGCAATCATAGTGACGCTAACGATCCTGTATGTATAAATTGGACTCAAATCTGTACTCCTTCAGATAGCGGTCCGCTTTCGGTGTCGAATGATGTCGCCTAGTTTGATATGGAAATATTTTGATAGAAATGAACAGACGGGGATATGTGTTATTTGCACTGCGTAGGTAGAATTAAGCAAATCTAGCTCCACATTCGGGTTTTGACAACATCTAAACGATGCCATTAACTTGCGTTTGATCATATTAAAAATAACGAGGAAATAAAAGCTCTGAGGATGCAACGGGTGTATTGCTAGAACATAATAAACTGGACCTGGGTATCAAAAAGAATGAGATATACAGTACTCAACAGGGTGGGAGCAGTAAAGAAAGTGTTTCACCTCTAACAACAGAGCGCAGAGTGTATGAAGTATGAATGAAAATGGCTGAATCGATATGGCGGGAGGAGACGCAAACCTTAGTCGAAATGGAAACTACTGAAAATATGGGTAGGGATATCCTGAAAACCTCATGTGGAGAAAAACCTGCAGAAGGTGAAGGAAACCATTTTATCAACTGGGGGAATGGAAGGGCAACAAGTATAATAAGTGCAAAATTATCAACAAAAAAAAATGTATACCTGACTTTACTTCAAAATTGTTGGAAATGAATCATGAGGAGAGGGAATCGTGTCTCAAACGTTTGAGTGCTTAGAGAATTAGGTATATTTCGGATATCTTTGGGAATATAGTGAATGGTAATGTTGTCAATAGTAAGAAAAACCCTGAAACGATTCGATGTCTTAAACATGCTACTATAATTAAAAAATTTGCGTCGAGAAAAAGCTCGCAAAGACTATAAACAAAGTTTTGATTGCAAGGTTAGGCTTGGAAGTGTTGCATACACTTCTATCAAAGGTATACGCTTATCTAAAATGTGTACTAAGGCATTAGTCTAGAACCCAATAGATCAGAGAAAAAACACACCCAGATGATAAATACTACTCCAATATGATGACTCGACAGATCCAGGTGAGAAATATTGCTCAACATCGATAAAGAATCCGCGGAATGCCACTGATACCGAGGCTCAAAGTAAGACCAGAGAGGGCGGTCGAAGTCATTACTTATGTTGCGTACAGTTGCTCGTGTCGATTTTCGGAGTGAATAGTTTTGTTCTCGTATAAATGATAAACCCATGATATCCCATAATATATAAAAACGTGTTTTAAATTTATTATCAATAAAAAAATATATCTCATAAATCTTCGTTTGCAATATCCTAAAAATAACTCGAATGACTAGCATTGAATGCATATATGCAACATGACATGCAACGAAATCGCAATAATGTATGGGTACCATTGAAATGCGATATATATTAGTCCAGTTTAAAGGTATGGCCGATATTGAGGCGAAAAATGCGGCAATCTCCTCTGCTTGAATACATGGTCTTCTCCAACTACCCCACAGAACATCCCTTGTACGATGAAGAAATTGCAGATATGCAACATGACTTGCATTGAAATGCATTACATCGCCTCCTGCCTTTACATCAAAATTGCGATAGATATTAAGCAAATTAAATTGCACACAGCTACCTAAGGTATCATAGATATATATCTCATCAGCTCCAAACAGAACCAAAAGCCAAAGTCTACAGCTTCTTTTATGACACACACTATAAAAAACTGCCTCAGTAAATTTGAAAACAAACGTTACTATCTCGACGCATGTACAACTCCTGCCTACGGGCATCCGGACATACCCAAAAAATCCAATGAAGTTGAACCAGCAGTTACTAAAAAGTGGAAAAGATGTGACTTGGGTGATGATGTCAATGAACAAATTTATTTAACATGTAAGAGGTGTACGTTGGGTGGGACCTTCTTAGGCGTATGTACACGCGTGAATGACGAAAAATACGTCAACTTGAACATGTTATAACCTGTAAATGATTATAATATGTAAATATTTTTATAAAAGCATGTAATAAAACTTGAACATGTTTGATTGTCCACAGAAGCATGTATTGTAAATGCGTGAAAAAGAACTGCAACCGACCCTAAATATTTAAAAACGATGTAAATGTTCCTATGTATACTCATGTATCTATATCGGGAAAATTATATAAAATATCCTAACCTTGTTCCATTGTCAACAGATGTACCGATTGGAAATATGTGAAACGTACTACGCTTATCTTAATCTTAACGATGTGATCGATCGCCAACTACCTATAGATATTATATACATATGGAATAAACGACTGGAAAAAAATACACAGAATATTACCTAAAGTCAATATCAATGAAACAAATGCTATTCCTACCGAACACGGCAAGTGATTAAAGGTATACCATGCTTCATGACAGAATGAATGAACGCTATTTTTACCGAACGCGGCAAAGTGATTAAAGGTATACCCTACTGCATGCCCCGAGAGGAGTGCAAGTCGAAATAAGATCTTCATGTGACATTGATGGATGAAAAGGTCGTCCAATGCCACTTGCGTTTGGACTACATGAGACGCTTAAAGGGAATGGATTTAATCAAACAATATCGATCGTGCTATAAAATACCAATAAACAACGGTCATCACATGTAAAAGAAACATGTCATAATCTACGATATCCTACGATAACAACATCGAATACATAACATAATGTATGAGCAATAACCATTGAAAACTAAATAGAATCGTTATAAAAGCTTCTCTTCGAATGTATCCTACACTAACAAACCATGGTAAAACGTATTAGGCTACCTTTTGTTGCATAACTACAACAATTACGAATATCCTAAATAAATCCGGTTTGAGCAGTAAAAGTTTATATTCAAATGAGTCATTCGTAACAAAATTTGCTAGCAATAATAAACCATTGAAATGATAGGGGGCCTGTGAAACTATATAATTCGATATAAAAGTAGCGTATTAAAAAGAGACCCACACTTTTAAACATCTTAATATGTACCGTCATTTCTTGCGAGCAAACCAATTATTTAAACTAAAAAGCATACTTACCGTCTACAATACGTATTAACAAACTACCGAAAACTCGTAACGAGAGGAGTACATCCAGTGATAAGATCACTAAATGACACTGACTTAATATGGCCTGTCTTGGACACTCTCCTCCCCATATTCTGCCCCCCTATCCTCTCCCCGTCCCAGGTGCTCTCTATGTACCTACTGTAATTAACTTGACCACAAGAGTATATGTCTTAACCTACAAGTACATTACATTATCCGAATAAAAAAAAGCGTTTTGGCGACCCAAAAATGGGCCGTTTTGGCGTCCCTATGCGCCTGACCCCCTCCCCCTACCCACCATTTGCGTTTTGACGCCCCTATGCGCCTGATCCCCCTCCCCCTACCCACCATTTGTATTTTGGCGTCCCTGTTTAGAGGGCACGTTTAGCCACCCATATGGGCTTGACCCCCTCCCCCTACCCACCGCTAACTAAGCCCAATCTTATTCCTTCACATCCGCGTTTTGGCGTCCCTATGCGCATGACCCCCTCCCCCTACCCACCATTTGCGTTTTGGCGTCCCTTTTTCGAGGTCACGTTTTGGCGTCCCTATGCGCCTGACCCCATCCCCCTACACACCGCTAATTAAGCCCACATCCGCGTTTTGGCGTTATATACTCTACTAATTTAAGTTGAGTTGAACAAAATTTGATGTGTTCTATTCCAATCTTGATTGAGAACAGTCTTTTGTCTAAAATCAAGGTGTGTTCTTCCCACAAGGAGGTACACCCATAACTAAATGTATATTGGGGTCACGGCTTGTTAGTTTATTTGCATGTTATATTGGTTAAATTTTTGTGGAGAAAAATAGGAGGGTAAGGGTGTTACTTCGATGAAAATCGAAATCCTAAAACAAAACCCTTCTGAGAAGATACAGGCCCCTTAAAATGATTCAGTCGTAATATAAATAACCATTTAAGTTTTCTAGCGACCCTAAACCTACATTAG
>SDVV010033768.1:0-11258 GCA_016164225.1 Gammarus roeselii
ACATTCCAGCCATGCTCGGCAAACATTTCATCTCAAAAACATCCAACCTTCTTCTCTCTTGTGCTCTCGCCCCCCCAAGTCTCAGCTCTGGGGGGGGGTGGAAACCAATGATACAAACCATTCGTACGAATTGTGAGAAGGGTGTAAGTGGTTGAGTTTCTTTAGATTCTAGTTAGTAGCTTTCTCAATGCAGTTTGTACTGCATAAGCTACCATCAAGGCAAAAACATCCTCATTGGGTAATTCACCTTGGCTGTTCACTTGGTCATCTCACTGGTTGTTCACTTGCTGGTCTCACGCTAACAAGACCAGTGTGCAGACCAGAACAGGAGGCATAAATGCCTCAGCACACCAGAGTCAAGGGAACTTTGCAAAATGATGTAGCTACTGAATTATCTGAAAAGTTGTGCTACAAGGCACCTGACCAAAAATCAATTTAGTTAGTCACTTTTAGAAATAAGATTTTTTTTAGCACCAAGGTAGTAGAGTTTTTGAACTTCATCAAATATCAAATCAGCAAAGGCTTGATCATTGTGGGCAGTATGTGTTAACTGTAATATCCCAGCAGGCAGCCCATTCCACTCACCGACACATTTTACACTGGAACAACCTCTTGAAGCAAACAAAAATATATTTAGCAGATCCTGACCTGGTACAGAAAACATATCCAGGCTCCTCAACGGCTATGATAACAACACAACACGGTTGAATTTAAACTTCAGAGGTCATACTATAAGAAAGTAGCAAGCGCGCTCTGCTAGTCTGAATCATTCTTGAACTGATGTTATATCACACTCCAAATCAATTTTTGAGGAAATGCGAACTGTGAACTTTTGGAGGCCAGTGTAGATGCAGCATCAACTATTCATTCTTAACAATACTCAACTAGACAAATATGCAGCTGAAAAAAAGTAATTTTAATGACAACCATACAATTTTTTTCAGTTAATTTTCATAATAATTTCATCATTATAGTGACATGTCCATTTTGCATACCTACAATCATTTAAAAAATATTCTCACATGTAGTATCAACAATATTATCATTATTCATTTATTGAAAAAGCAAATTTTTCCATAACTTGGTAGCTTAGGTTGTTGTATGTTATGTCAAATAATGGAAGGAACTATTTAATATTTGTGGTAGCTATTTATCAGCCCATTTTCAACCATTACAATCAACAACAGCAACTTACTGTTGCTGTTGTCAACTGTTGATGGCTTTTATGCCAAACTCATGCTACTGTCATTTTTTTTTTCCTCAGATTGCAAGCATCAGCCTCAATGGAAGTGATGAACTGTTTGCTGAGGGTCTCTTCATTTTGGTCAAGGTGCTGTTACAGTGTCCGCTGAAGGCCAATCTTGCTGGAAAAGTCATAGGGTAAGGGCCAATCTCATGAAACTATCCTGTCGGGTTTCTTAATTTTGCTGTTTCACTGTGATATTTTACTGAAGCTACAACAAAAGCAAGTTTTAATTTTTTTTTCAGGGTTTCAAATTTTAAATCACTAGCTGTGTTGTATATTTTGTTGAATCCATTATCAATTATTCATTGTCGGATGGTTAAAAATTGTTTTAATTAGTTGCTAGTGCAGCTAATAATTGACCTTTTATTCAATTGTTTTTTTGTGTTCAGGAGTTTGAATTCCATGCGTAAGGAGCGGCTAGACCTGTATGACGCTGGAGTGACCAAGGCATTGCTAACTCACCTCAAAGATGCTTCTTCTACTGATCAACATGGTGCACTCTGTCAGGTTCTTGCGCTTGTTCAGGCCAACAATTTACTGGCCAATGATGTCATTAGACCACAAAATGGTATAGCTAAACTGTGCAACGGTGACTCGCCTATATCCACACTAATACCTGACAACAGAGGTCTGTTGGCTACATCTGTCTCTGACCATTGCTGGCCTAACAAGTTGAAACTCCATGAAGCAGTGTGTGGTGCCCTCCAACAGAGTTTGGCCTCCTTAAGGGAAGGGGCATTCAAGTGAGTCTTGAGCTTTGACGGCCAAAAGTTTCTATGATAGCAACATTCAGTTCAATTTTTTAGGAGATTATCCAAAACCTTCATAGAATTGCCAAAGCCTGCTGTAAATACAGATGATTCACAAGAATATTTAGCTACACCTAGTTTATTGAGATTTTTTTTTCTTAGCCAATATGAAATTAAGGAAGAACAAATGTTTAATTGGTAGAATTTACTAGTCATGGAATACAGCAAAATCTTTCTTTGTCGCCCGTTTTTGTCCTGATGTTCTAGCTGTTTTTTTGTTACCTCAATATTCACATTTCTTCACAGATTATAAATTCAATTAGTAGCTAATCATGAATTGGAAACATGTTTTCAGATTGGATGGATTGTCAACATGTAATATAATGCATGACGCAAGGAAAATTATATTTCCTATTGCAAACAATGTCAATGTTACCTACCACATTAGTAAGCCACTTCCTGTCTAATCAAAGTAAACTCTTAATATCCTGTAGCATTCTGATTTTAATCTATTTTCTCCCCATGATCAACGTTTATTTAAATCCTCCCTTTTCTTCAACAGTGCTGGCATTCCCCACATGGTTGCATCCGCTAATCAGCAATTACTGCAGCAGATGGTCAATTGTGCCCTTGGTTACCTCCAGTCTTTGATGCCATCCTCTTGTCTCTCATCATGCGTACCCGATATGACTTATCCAGAAGGATACACCAGCAGCACACAATCTCACTTGGCGGCACTGAAATCCTTCAGCAACAGTCACTTACTTTGCATTGCCGACACTATCCTCGAAGTCTTGGCCTGCTCCAACTCCACCCTCGACCTTCGCCTTGTTTGTGGCCACCTGATTGCTGTCCTCTCAAGTTACTGGTGTGGAGGACCGACGTCCCTGATGACTTCACTAATGCTGGCTCACATCAGGTCCCCGGGGATGACCCAACCTAATGGCTTCACCAGTGATGCTCCGTTCTCCGAAAGTGTGGAGCTTCCCACACTTCCTATGCTCGGACATGTTGCTGTTCTTCATGGTATTTTGTGCACGGTTCCTGCAGATCAACTCTTTGTGGCGAGGATCCACATCTCTGCTGCCACTTGCAGTAGCAGTAAGGAAATGGGGGAAAAGGACACGAACGGATATGTACTGGGCATCGCGATTCTTAAGCAGGCTTTACAGCATGGCAGCTGTCCTGATCACAGTGAACTTGTGTTGTCATGTGCAAGATTGCTCAACCATTGGTCTTTGCGCACTCTTTCTTACAAAGGGAACTGTAAACTTCTATCAAATTTGATGCCTGTTGCTGGGGAGTTGGAGTCGAAGCTGTTAGACCATCTATGGTTTACATGGGAGCATTACCTTGACCGAGTGAAGCACACCACTTACGAAACCTTTATGAACTACTTAGAAATGAGGAAGATTGCTCTGGAAGAAGAGGCTGATGAGTATTTCATGAGCATGATCAAGAGCCAGGTTAATTCGGTGCCACAGAAGAAAGCAGCGGTTCACCTAGTGCGGTGTTTGCTCAAGTATATCAGTGTTCAGAGGGTGCTGAAGGACCACCCTACATTGCCTCACCTCTTGATCAAGAGCCTGACAGATTTTTCCCGCGCCGGCTGCTGCTCAGAGGCAATCAAAGCTATGTTCTCCAAACACGCCTTGGAGGTAGACAAGAGTACCTGGCAGACCTACTGGATACCAACGCTCTTTGATGCCTTCCAGGCGGACATGATGACCTTTGGATATGAACTGCTAGTGAAAAATTTGTTAGCTGCAAATTCTTCGTGTCTCCAGTTTGCAATAAACCACTTACTAAAGCATTCACGGGAGTTGTCCTACGACCGCTTCATGTTACTAATATCTTGTGTAAAAGTGGTCAGAAATTCAAATGATTTTAAAATTGAAATTGATCAAAATTCTGATACTATAAATGGTCAGATAAAATGGAAGCACATGTTACCGTACTCTACAATTCAGAGTGGACTTTTTCACATGGATGAACGTGTACAAATATGTGCGTTTGGTCTTCTCTGTGAGAGCAAAAAAACGACAGAAGTAATTGAACCCCAAGAATTGTCACTCATTTTAGAATTTTTCCGCAACGGTCTCTGCATTGACGTCCCTTCCCAGCGCCAGGTGCTCGTTGCTTTTGCCAAGAAACTCTTCTTTCGCATTAGAGATAGTACTAATTTTCTGACCAAGTCCATGGAGAACGAGATTCGCAAGGCATCCTTGTCAATTCAACCCAACAGTGAGGACACTTTTAAAGAACACCTTGCAGCCTACACTTTGTTTTGCGAGCAGCTGTTTGATTTATTGCTCGAACACCTTCACTCCTCCTCAAGATATCCTCGGAGATGTTGTTCACTGCTTCTGTTGCAACATATGCAGGAGATCCTTTTACTTGTTGCCAATTCCTCAGTTGCTCATACTCTGAGGATAGATCGTCTAATCTCGAAGCCTGTTTACACCCACAATCTCATTGATCTCCTCAATGATAATTATGAAACTAACAAGGTCATAACACTGCAGCTGCTCAGAGGCAATCCATTTGCCTTTTCTGTGATATGTGAAACTGAAGTTAACAGCCTAATGGATTGTGTGCACAAAATGGCGTCTTCTAGCAAGCCTTCTGATTCGCTTACAGCCTCCTACCTGTTACAGTTTATCAAGGACCATCCACTGTTATATAAAAAGGTTGCCTCTCAATCTCCCAAGCTACCATTGTCATTGATTATTTGTAGAGAGATATTATCGATTCTAAAAACGGAAACAAACGTCGCCTCACAAAACGTGCTTGAAGCAGCTGCTCACAAACCAATGCATGGCCAGCTTTCCTGTTTACGGAGCGTGCTGGTCCATGTTCCAGTGGAGTCGTTCAGGGACCATCATTGTGATTGGTCAAATTTCATTGAAGAGCTTATTGACGTTTGTACAAATGCTCACGCTTCTGTTCGCACCATAGTTGAGAATGATTCACCAGAAGGGAACATCCCCATGGATCTTTCAGAGGTTGAGGAGATTGTTGCCAAGAGCATAGGTAACCGGTCTCTGAGTCCAGAGTCAAAATTTGTTTCCATCAAGCCTGGGGAATTACCTAAAGCAACAGGAATCAGTGCTCAAATGTTACTTCTGTGCGCTTGGCGAACTGTGAAGGAAGTGTCGTTACTGCTGGGGGATTTGCTCCATATGCTGCCTCTTCCTCCTGCTGTTGATGCTGTGCTCAACGTTGCTGTTGTCGCCAAGATAGGCGAGTACTTCTTGTCCGTTTTGGAAGAGACTAAACATCGAGGTGCGTTTGAACAAACCTACACTGGGTTCTTGAAAGTGTGCGAGAGGCTTTGGTTGTCCAAAGATGACCAGTTGAGTAAACTTCCTATCAAGTGGGTGGATGATATCCTAATCGATGTCAAGAGCGAGTCCGAAGATAAATTTTGTGCCACGCGAAGAAGTGCAGGGATTCCCTTCATTGTCCAGGCTGTGCTTGCTACAGAACCCGCGACTCAAGGAGGGGCGTGCCTGAAGAAGACCATGGAATCTTTGCTGCTCTGCACGTCTAACGCCACTTATGATAACTCGTTCACTCGTCTCCACGCGTTCAACATTCTCAGAGCTCTGTACAAGGATACAAAGCTGGGAGACGTTATAATACCTTATGTGTCTGATGGAGTCAAGTCTGCCATTGAAGGTTTCGGCAGCACATGGTGGTCTATCAGGAACTCGGCCACGCTTCTGTTTGCCGCTCTAACCACCAGGATGCTTGGAGTCAAACGCAACAAGGACGATTTGCATGCTAAGAACTCCATGTCAGGAATGGTTTTCTTCAAACGATTTCCTGACCTGTACAGCTTCATGCTCGATAAACTGGAGGATGGTGCCCGTGATATCGTTCAAGGGCAGTTGGCCGCGTCACTGTATCCTGTGCTGCTTCTCCTGGCTCGCCTCTCGCCCGCCCCTTTGCAGGGCGTCTCCTCTTCTATTTCCCTTGCCCGTTTCATCCCTTACGTGAAAACGTGCACCGAGTCACAAATTTACCAGTTGAGGAGTCTGGCTGCTCGCGCTCTTGGTCCCCTTGTTAATTTCAGCACCCTGAAGACGACAGTTGAAGCCCTCTGTGATCAGGCGTCTGGTCTGAAACAAAATGCTGTTCATGGTGCTTTGATGTCCCTTTATCAGCTCCTGCACACGTTCTGCTCTCAAGTCAACAGTGACGAGATTAGAAACTCGCTTCTCAGCAGTGTCTCGTCACTCGTGCTTCTAGCAACATACGAAAATCCTTGCCCTGTCAATCAAGGGGTTGCTTTGGATATTTTCCATCTCCTAATAAAGGAGAAATGGTTGGAAAGAACGTCCGATATTGTTTTAACTATACAACAGTCCTTGATTGATCAAATCAGACATTTTAGAACGTTGCTTGAAATAACCAGATACATTCCTGGGTTTTGTCTGTTGGAGCGGTCTGCGGCGATGTTCGTGTTGGATCTCTGGCAGTTGAGAACCGAGCATTCTTCTGAGGAAGGGGACGACGTCTTGGAACTCCAGTTGGGCTCGCAGTCGTCAGAGGTGAGAGAGCTGACCCTTCACGCCATCGGTAGAAAGGGAGCTTCACTAGACACCTTTCAGCAATGTTTGGCCATGCTACCCAAGGAAGACGATACAAATTGTCGCATTGCCATCTACGACTTGACTGTCTCTCTGCTAAGAGCAGCACGAGAACAGACGTTCGCTGAGAAGATGCGCGATATTGTGGACTACATCAGGATGCGTCCCATGACCTACCTTCTCGACTGTCTCTTATCTCGACTCTACGATGAGACTGAAGATTCTCCTTTAGTTCAAGAGGAGGAGTTGAGTCATGCCATTCCTTTGCTCATCGAACTTTTTTTCCAAACCAATCAAATCGTAAGTTGGTTGAATGTTTTGTTAGCTGGGCTCGACTCTGCTCATCTTGGATGAGTTTGTTTTAAGCAAATGATTCATTTCAATAAATATCTTCAATGTACCTGACAGAATGGTGTCTGTGCGAATTATTTTCTGCTTTATAACATTTCAGTCGTCATTCTTGATAATATAAACGAGATTAAAAAACTTCATCTTTTAAGCTACTCAGAAGGCCAGATTCCCCTATAGACCATCCCTGCTATTTGACCGAACACGTGTCCACTTTCAGAATGAAGTATAATTATTTGGCTATTTCTTGAGTTAGTCTCGCTGTAGCACTCTCAATCATTAAGGGCTGTTGTGTCTCAGGCCATTGACTCGGCCACGCTAGCAATCCAGGTCACTGATACACTCGTTTGTCCCCAGCGGCATCACGAGCAGGTGTGCGAGTTGTGCCGCCAACTGGTGCAGTGGAGCGACGGTGAGCGGCACCCCGCGGTACGCAAGAGTGCGGCGGAGGCCACCAGGGCGCTGCTACACAAGCGACTCATAGATGGGGCTGGAAACCAGCTCCACGCTCCTCCCGCTAACGGTAAGAGTTAATGCACCCTGCCTATAACTTGTTGCACCACCTGCTGTTGATTTGACACTGCAAGAAGGACATTGAATCCAACTCGCTAGAATTCATGTCACTCATATCTACTACGATAAGATTTATAAAATATATAATCTAGAAGTAAATACCTCAACCGTGCCAATGATGCTTATCAATTGGCCGTGTTGTGTCCGAGCAGGTGAGGCTAATACAGCCATTCTTAAGCCAAGACCACTTGAGTTGGACGCAAATTTGCGCGATTTTAGAGGTAACTGCTACTCCAGCTGAGTAGTGGGGGCAGGTAGAAAGGCATTTCACTAACAAACGCTTTGATTAATTTGCGAGTTCACGGACGGCACCAAAGAGGTTTGACTCAGATAGTGAGCTGTTTATACCAAGATATCTTGAAGAGGTCGCAATGACCTTGCGTCAGGCTTCTTCCCTTACCGGTCAATATAAGAAAAAAAAAAGTTTGTATAACAGGAAAAATATTTGCACTGTTATTTTATTTCATGTGGCATTGCTTCTGAGGTACGAGTCATTAATTTTCTTTCGTCTGTAACAGGTGGCTTCTATATATTTTCTGTCTATAAGTTTATTAACATCTCTTATTCTTCGTCTCTCTCGAGAAGCAAGGCTTACTGACGTGTGTTTATTGCTCATTGCGTTTGATCATGAAAGGCCTTCTGACGTGTGTTCCAGACGAGGTGCTGCGGTCTCTGCTGGAGTGCACTTGTCTGCAGCTGCAAGACGATGACGCTGACGTGCGCAGCCAGGCCGCTAACATCTGGACCACTATGCTGGCTCTGGCATACGACCCAAAGCATCTAGAAAACACAACGGTCACTATCAAAGACGAACCTGATCAAGAAGATCTTGCAGAACAAATACAAACCCTTGATCTCGCTGATAAGCCTAGCAATGGCTTCGAGGCGGTCGGAACTCCACTCCTATTCCAACATGCTGCTCAGAAGGCCATACTCGCGGCAGTTCGAGACGGCACTAAAGAAGGAGACTGTTTTTGTCAAGGACCTTTGGCTCACCTCGGTACAATGAGACCGGCACAAGTTTTGAAAGCGCTATTGCATTTTATGGGTGAGTTAACTCGCACTCTTCTACTTTAGACGGCCGAGAACAAGCTGATTTGTGACATGCACATATAGCAACTACTTCTGTAAGAATGACTTGTTACTGCTTTTTGTATTACCTTGCGATCGTGCTCGCTCTATTTATCGCGTTTTTCTGCACGACAGAATGGAAAGAGATTAATGTTCTTTGGTGAATTTATGTTGACTACTACGGGCTGCTTCGAGTGAACGTCGGTAGGAGTAAAGAAATGAGATGCTCGAGGACTGTCGATGCGAGCAAAATTAGTGTCACCCTAAATGGAGACCTCATGGAGGAAGTTCAGTGTTTTAAGTATTCGCGCTCCCATGTGGAGATAACTGAACTAGTGGAAACTGAAGTGAAGGCGCGAGTGAAGGAGGGATGTAAAGTGTTGGGTGCACTGAAGAGTGTAATGAGCTATAGGACGTGGAAAATGGAAGCAAAGAGAGGGTTGTATGAGGGTGTTGTTGTCCCAACTGTGCTCTACGGAGCTGAGGCTTGGGGGGTGAGAGCAGAGGAGAGAAGAAGGTTGAATGTTTTCGAGATGAAATGTTTGAGGAGCATGGCTGGAGTAACGCTGAGAGACCGGATCACCAACGACGTGGTTCAAAACAGAGCAGGTATTTTGAAGAAGTTGGAGGACAGAGTGGATTCGCGTGTTCTGAGATGGTTCGGGCACATGGAGAGGATGGATGAAGGGAGAAAGATGAAAAGGGTGATGAATGCGGAAGCGAGTGATCGCAGGCCTAGAGGTAGACCGAAGTTAGGGTGGACGGATGGTGTGAAGCAGGCGTTGGGAAGGAGAGACATGAATGTGGAGGTGGCGAGAGAGCGTGCAATGAACGGGCGTGAGTGGAGAATGGTTGTGAATGGTTGATTTTGACGCTGCTCTGATGTGCTTTCCCGCCCTTGGCATCCCGCTGTCGGGATAATCGTGAGTGGGGGGGCCCGGCCATTATGACACGGTGGGGGTAAACCAGTGAAAACTGTCGGGCCCTGCTGCTGACGACGGATCCTCGGACTGCACTCGTGACCCAGAGTGTATGTTGAGGGGGTACTGGCCGGACCCTTTAGCACAAAAGGGCTAAGTTGCGTGAGTGTGAGCGTATGAGGGTGTGAGGTGCGCCTTGCCGTCGGCCATCCCCCTTTCTGGGGGATGCGGCCTAGTGTCTGTATCTGTACTATGGGCTGGTTGACCAATCAGAGCATATCACGGACATGGACCCTACACCGTATCATTCAAGAAAAAGGGGGGAGAGGGTGGCCGACAGCAAGACGCACTGTACACTCCCTCTTTTTCGTACAGTCGCACGCATCTTAAATTTTGCCCTTTCGCAGCCACCTCAAATAGTTCTCTAGCAGTAGAATATGTCAATAATTTCTTTGATTTATATCCCCATGTCAATTGACGATATGTGTTCTTGACGCCCTCCTTCTCCTGTCTAGGTGCCATTGGCGGTTCCACTCTGGTGTCGCTGCTCGTCGCTATCGCGCTCAAGGAGATCACGCCTGCTGAGTTTGGACTTGCTCCGGTAATTAGAATCATAAGAACATGATAGGGTTTTGGTTCCTGATGATATCTCAGGGTTTCTCTTGGTTGAGCTGTATTTGTATCGTAGCTTATAATATACCTGGTGAGATTTGATATGAAATTTATTTGGGTAAACTTGCACTTTTTTTGCTTTTGTAGTTTGAATGAGAACATCAACGGCAATGCGAGTATTGTTATTTCGACTAGAATAGCTGCAAAAGCTCAATTAAAATCGTTAAATTATAAATGCTTTGCTATGTCAATTTGTTTAACATTGTAAGAACAAAATTTCCCCATTAAAGATGAACCATTAACAGATCTTCTTCTGCTGCAGAACATTACAGATGCAGATAATAGGCTGCATCCCCCAGAAAGGGGGGTGGCGGACGGCAAGGCGCACCTCATACGCTCACCCTCACACAACGTAGCCCTTTTGTGCTAAAGGGTCCGGCCGGTAACCCCGCAACATACATTCCGGGTCATGAGTGCAGTCCGAGGATCCGTTGTCAGCAGCGGGGCCCGACAGTTTTCACTGGTATACCCCCGCCGCGTCATAATGGCTGCCCCACCCCCCACCCACGACCATTCTGACACCGGATGCCAAGGGCGGGAAAACACATCAGAGCAGCATCAAAATCAACCATTCTCTACTCACTCCTGTTCATTGCACGCTCTCTCGCTACTCCCACTTCTATGTCTCTCCTTCCTAACGCCTGCTTCACACCATCCATCCACCCTAACTTCGGTCTACCTCTAGGCTTGCGACTACTTGCCTCCTCATTCATCACCCTTTTCACCAATCTCCATTTGTCCATCCTCTCCATGTGCCCGAACCATCTCGGAACACGCGAATCCAGTCTGTCCTCCAACTTCTTTACCATCCCTGTTCTGATTCGAACCCCGTCGTTGATGATCCGGTCTCTCAGCGTTACTCCAGCCATGCTCCTCAAACATTTCATTTCGAAAACATTCAACCTTCTTCTCTCTTCTGCTCTCACCCCCAAGTCTCAGCTCCGAAGAGCGCAGTTGGGACAACAACACCCTCATACAGCCCTCTCTTTGCTTCCATCCCCAACGTCCTACAGCTCATAAAACTCTTCAGTGCACCCAACACTTTACACCCCTCCTTCACTCGCGCCTTCACTTTAGTTTCCAC
>SDVV010033769.1:0-11258 GCA_016164225.1 Gammarus roeselii
TAAATTTATATTCATATATCACGAGCTCATCAGGAACAATACATTATCAATCACTGCCAGAATTGGTCTTCTGTCATCGACTCCCTAATTACATCCCTATGGATCGATATGTGTCAAAAAAACGGTCAGAAAATGTTTCCATTCAAACTCTCACTTGGGGAATGGCAAACCAAATATTCGAACAGGAGAGACCAAATATTTGTCAACAGCTTGTTCACAGGACCCACAGGGTTAACTCTCAACTATTAATAGACGCAAACGTGGGACTGTCCGCGCACCATACCCTTTGTGCCACCACGCGGCAATCAGCGTGAAACACTGACATGCGACGAAGAATTGTGAAAAATTAAAAGCAGATCGTGCCAGTTGATTCTCCACTAGCCAATGTACTTTGGTAAACTTATATGAGAGCACATAAATGATGATCTGTTTGATGTTTACATATAAATTCTTCATCTTTGCTGAAGTATCATTTATATGCATCGACGTTAATACGTTCCAGAATGGGAAGTTCTGAATAATTTAACTTTTAATAGTGATGCTACCGAAAGCAATGAAGTGCGAACCTATCAGAGTTTAAGATCTTCCCGCTCTGCGTGGTGGCCTGCGGAGCCCCGCGTCGGACATGATGGAGATAGGCACCCTAGTCTTATATATATAATCGATTAAAGTATCGGCCTTTACCTACAGGGTAGTGCAATGTTGGACGTTGGTGCAAGCAAGGTAACTCTTTTATCACTCAGTGTATCTCAGTACAATAATCGTTGAACATAGAATGGACGACCTGCTTATGCATAAATCCCTCTTTCGCGTTATAAAAGAGAAAATAAGAGAAAAATCCACCTGAATTTATGAACTTTGCGCTATGCGTGGGTGATCACTCAGACTGACGACGCCAGAGACTGTTGAAGATGAACTACTGAATCGTATTTTATCTAATCAGTACATTTGCATGTGACAAGGTAACTCAAAACCATCCCCAAGTGCTAAGCTTGTTAATGATGCTCTTCAATTATATGAAGGAACAGCGCCTAGAATGGCTAAATTAGAACACTAAGAAACTGTGTAAAGGCATCATTTAAATTCCCTGTGTACGTCACATAAGTTCTAAGTTCTCAACGCCTTCTGACAATTTTTTTATTTCGGTAGGATAGATAGATAATTATATGTTTGGAACGGAAAGCGTGTGAACTATGCTTCTGAAAAGAATGGCAGAGGACAGCAATTGCTTGCTATTATTTAATCAATATTGGGGTCGAACCATGCACAAGAAAATTATTACACAAGTCGGCAGTTAAATTCGATAAATGGTATTGGAGCAGATTTATGTCAAAATCACAAATAAAATACACTTCATTATGAGCTTCATCTGCCACTGAAAATTATATTCAACTCATGATAAATATTTATACCTATATTTCAGAAATTCTATGGTAAATCATACCTATTGTTTTATACTCATTATCACATTAAGCGTCGATAAATATAGCCTCAATTCCTGGCCTGACCTGTCATTGATAAATAAACACCTATCCTATTTCGTATGTTAGAGTTTAAAGTATACATATATAGATATATAAGCAGTTATAAGGACTGGAATATGCCATCGAGGCAGTTTTATCGGAGTGCGTATGGAGGGGCGACCATGGGGCGACCATTAGGGTCGGAAACAATTTTGACCGGATTAGTGAAGGTATAAGATAGGGGTTAATTAGGGGCTCAAAACGTGCAGTCTAGAGTCAGCGGGCGAAGGCGTGCGGCGAGGAGGGAACGGAGGTGAATCATTCGGATGAAATGAGAGCCTATGTTTGTTAATAGGTTTTATATTTTTATTTACATATAGGTATTTACATTTCAATTTTGGGCATACTATATTGCAATTTCGTTGCGAGTCATGACGCATATACATATGACTTTTCAATGCTGCTCCTCTGAATGTTTAGGATATTGATAAGATACATTTGTTAGATCATTTTTATTGACAGTAAATTTAACAGTTACATAATAATTTACGTGCAGTATTAAAGGTTAAGGCGCCTCACAGTTCCCGTTTGCACGAATGTTGATTTCCGGACACGTTTATGATGAATTTTTCAACCTTGGTATCATTTCTACGTCATTCGCTGGTGGAACACCGCTCGATTACCTTTTTGACGGGTATATTTTGACATAAATATTACGCAAAGTAGTTGCAGTAAGCTCTGCAAACCAATGATTGATCACTTTGGATCGATTTCTGTAGTACAAGCTAAGGTGTGCGAGTGTGAGTGTATGACAGTGTGAGGTTCTCCTTGCCGTTAGCCACCCCCTATGCTGGGGGATTTCGGCCTAGTGTCTGTATCCGTATCTGTAAGTTGTACTGTGTATGAGTATTATAATAAGATGCTATATTTCCTGCATATATTTTTGGATTAAACCCAAACGAAAAAAAAAATTGACTGTTGGGTATAAATTATCTTAACTGGAAGTAATGATAAAAAAAAATGTGTATGTTTGCCTCTCGACATTGGATTTGGGTTCGGTTCAGAGACAACTTATTTAATGTATAGTCTGTTCACATTACAGAAGTGGTGATAATGCCTAAACCGATCTCAATAGAGGAGTATCCATTGTTACGATGAGATTGGTGTTTCGGTCGAATGTCAGTTCCTTTGCGCTGTGTTTTACTTACTTTGGCAGTAACTCCTTCTATCGTTTACTTTGTTATCGGACACAGAGAAAGCCATAAACTAATTAGGTGACTGAATCATTCCTTGAACAGTATTTACAAGATGTAAATTATCTGCTCAGTGTGGACTGAATTTTATACATCAATGTAAGCATTTCGATGTTTAATTTATTTTTCTACAATAGTTAATTTGGATGTACAGTCTCCAAGCGTTACTCAATTATTAGGTGGGATGGTTAAAACTCGTTGAATTTGTAGTTTTTTTTTTTAATTTTGAATAGTTAACTCAAACAGTTATAGGAATTTTTAGGATATTTAGGCTTGCATCGTCCATGTAGCACACTATTTCAGGCATAATTGGTCGGTTATTGCATCATTATTCTTATTTTATTACATCTTGACCGTTTTAGTATGTGTCTCCCAGTTTTTGTATGTTCTCTGTACAGTTTACATATTCGATGCAAGGTATTGGGTATTTTTTACACAATATCGGAATATTACGTTTGTATCCTCAATGTAGAACATTTTTTCAGATATAATTTAGTTACAAGTTATATATTTTGAGTGTTTTATATACCTTCTTACATCCTGGTACAATGTTTGACGTGGGTATGATAGATATAGAAGAGTCCATTTGTTACAAACTTGGTCTTGTTGTTACTTTATTTTATATTTATTGTAGGACCATTCTTCAATATATAGGAGGACTTAGTGAGTCCCCTAGGCAAAAGCTCGTTGCGTTTACGTTTATTTCCGATTTACTATGATCCACGATAATCATATGAATGTATGTTTAAGAGATGTAAATTCCATACTGCATCTTCGTGGAATGCCGTCATTGATCCCCAGCAAGCGTATAGCCTAACGTTTTAGAAGAAGATTTACTGGATGGATGAGTGGGTCCTGGTGTAGAATTGGTTTATATTATTTGGTAGTAATTTGGAGTTTGTTCAAGTTCAATGTGATTTTGGAAGTTCTTGTGGATGTCAGTTTCAAGTTCCATGGATTTGTTAGAGAGGTTATCTGACAAGCTGATGATCGTTTTAGTGATTGATTTACTTAGGTCGTCAGTGAACAGATGCTCTGATTTTTATAGCAACACCCATTGAGACTCATGTCAGCCCCATTCTTGGCAACCATACCTGTGTATAGATTCTTAGTTATAACTAGGATGTGACTTTTCTCGACGCTGTTCAGAGACGATGGACTAAACAGATGCATGAAACGTGTCAGGCATTTTATCATGACTGGGTGTTGCCTACAAATTTGCTATAAATCAGTGGTAGTTTGCTGAGAAGTGACCTAGTGAAGCATTGTAGAGTTCGTTGTTATGACACAGTGGGCTTTGATTTTTTCCTACTAGAGGCAAAGCATCAGTTAGGTCTAGGAAAATCGTTATAGACTTTAACAGGTATCATGGTATTTAGCTATTTTTTACAGTTGTTGTAATATGTTCCGATTGGTTATCATAGGAATATATATGTATTAGTTAGGAATTCGCATAATTTCATAAAATTTTGTGTATAAAATACGCTTAATTGGATGAAATGATCCAAAATATTGAAATATTTCACCTATTGACATTGGATTTGGGTCCGGTTTCATGTCGTCTTGGAGAACTAATCTCCCGGATTTTTTTGGAGTTAGTGTTAAAATTCTTCAATAATTTAATATACATCTCAATTATGTTATCCGCTCGCATGTCTTTACTGGATGCTTATTCACACATGTCTTACTTTAATAAATGTTTGTGATCCGTTTGCAGTTTTTACACTCAGAAGTTATTGATTACTTCAGACTTTGTTATGAGATTGCATTCCAATTCAGACTATCTGACTTATTCGAGCATTCCCCAGATCCGCTGTAGCATTTTTTTCACTATAGGTTTGTAATGTAGAGGGGCCATAAACCTATCCTATCCTAACCTAATCTAATCAAGAATTATATTTTTTCCCTTTTTTCATACATATGTCACGTATTTCTCCGTTGATTTAAGCTTTACTCATATCAAATCTATCCAGTGACTTTGTAGTTTTTACCAATCTTTACCAGTTTATGTACCTACATATCTATGATTTTTCACTTTGCTTGCTAAGAGTCCAGTAATATCGACTAGTTTCAAGTAATGTTAAGTGATCGCTCGTTAGTCGACTGTAGAGTTCAAAACTTTTATGTAAGCTAACCGCATATCTCAGTGAATGTTATGGGTGTTCGAGCGTTAGCAAGTTTTATGTATGGTATTGCTGGTAGACTAAGATTTTTTTGTTGCAATGTTGGATGTGTTGCTCCTACCATTTCCGTCTACTATAACGAATATTGAATAAATCCACTCTAACATTTTACTAAAGATCTGTGATGTAAGGTCGGCAGTCAATAAGATCTAGGATATAAATTATGCCTAAGGTACATAATTAGCGAAATATTTATCAATGTACGACATCATAGATCAAATATCAATGAATGCAAAAAGGGTTACCAACTACTGCCATATATATTATAATGCCTATGCAACCTAACCTAACAGTCATCCTAACCAATAGTTGTGTATTTTTATTCAAATTTGATGTTTATGTATGATATTGAAATGTATGAAACTCTCCACTTGGGTTGTATATTAACATGTCATAATTAGATTGAATACACTTCTCCAATTTGAAAAAGCAAATATCCTTTGGCATATGTTTAGATTCCTGAATTTTTATAGATATCTCTGTTACATGTTTGGATGAGCCTCAGCATGTTGGATCCAAGGAAACAAATTTACTTTAATGTGTTACACTTTTTAATGTAGAACAGTTTCACGCGAAAGATCTAGTCATCCTAACCAACTTAACCAATAATTATATATTTTCATTCAAGTTTGATGGTTATGTATGAAATTCAATCATTATTTTGTGCGATCTACACATTAAATCACTCCACATGGGTATATTTTATTTTTTTTTCAATATCACACAACATGTACACACATGAACACATTTGTACGTATTTTCAGGGTCGTTAGCGTCGCTGTGTCGGCACACGTGTAGACACAATGCATATGTACCGGGTCGTTAGCCTCAATGTGTCGGCACATGTGTCGACACAATGCACATAATCAGGGTCGTTAGCCTCACTCTGTCGGCACATGTGTCGACAGGGTCGTTAGCCTCACTGTGTCGGCACATGTGTCGACACAATGCAAATAAACAGGGTCGTTAGCGTCACAGTGTCGGCACATGTGTCGACACAATGCATATATACAGGGTCGTTAGCCTTACTGTGTCGGCACATGTGTCGACACAATGCAAATATACAGGGTCGTTAGCGTCACAGTGTCGGCACATGTGTCGACACCATGTAGACATTTACACACATTTTGTGCAAAAAAGGTTACCATACACTGCCAGATGCAATAATACCTAGGCAACCTAACATAGCACACTCAACCAAGAATTGTATTCATCTTTCGAGATGTCCTGCTTACGTTTTGATACCTATGCATCGATTTATGATATATTCATATTAAATCCCTCCACATGACTCTATTTTTCGTATTTCTTTATTATCACACACAATGAAGACCCATACACACATTTGTATGCATATTCAGGGGCGGTCAACATCTGTAGCATTTTCCATTCGAACAATATCCCTTGCTTTTGTTACAAGATATTCAATGTGGATCAGCTTCATGGCCTGTTAGGTTGATCGATCTAATCATCCAAACCTATCCTAACCTATTCTATTCAAGAATAGTGTGTTATCAATCGACTTTTCATGCTTGCATATGATTTTTCAGTGTTATAGGATTAATGCATAACAATTATCTTCACTTGACTCCACATGTTGATCTATCCATCGCAGTTTTGATTCAAACTTTCAATTTTGTTCTAGCAATTTTCATTCATTATTTCATAGGTAATTACATCGTTGTTTGAATGATATAGCTATTTTCATATGATTCTTGATTTTAATTTAACACAATTCTAAATCACTTCTACATGTTATTCATACCCATCACAAAAAACTAACCTAACCTAAACTTATGTATGGTATTCAGTCATTGATATATACATATGAACCTCTTCACACGGTTCTTTATAAAACTTTCACCTAATTCTTTCTACTCCGTGGTCCCCCTCGTCCCACATTAGTTAGCAGTGAGGCCAGATTCTCAATCATAGACGGTTTGAATGTTATAAGTATTTCATATTTGTATCCAGTTTCACACAAACGAGCATTCCGTCTCATACTAGGTCTACCACATTTACTTCAATAGCTCCTGACACTACATCCTTATTTCAAGATTTGCTTTCATATTCCCTTTGAACTTTGTTACATACGACTGTAACCCGTCAACATTAGTTACCCAAAGCCGACTTTCTTGCCGACTTCCTTTCTCCTTCATCCGTGTATGAATGTTATCTCCCACTCTTTTGATTCATGTTTTACCCATTCTGAGATAACTGATATTTTCAACTCTAGTCAATATTTGTTCGATCCGACTCACATCATCATCAGAGATTTCTTCTTCCGAAACACGTGAACAAATTTTTGATACGTGAACATTCATTGTTGTCTATTTGAGGATGAGGCGTCCTGCTCCACTTGCACTCAACGTAACACTGACTCCAATATCGGCATGCAGCTAGCTATTATAATGCGATTGCATGATTTTTTTTTCGCAAAACATTAGCCCTATCTTCGCTCGCCTTGGTCATCATCTGTGTATGTATGTATTTATGTACGTGTATAGGGGTGTGTACGTATGTGCATGTGTATGTTCAAAAGTATGTACGTATACATGAGTTAAAAAAATGGTAACAAGATAAACAAGATAATTGACGGACTACTAAATATCATACATAACCATGAAACTTGAATGAAAATATATGATTATTGGTTAAGTTGGTTAGGATGACTAGATCTTTGAACCTAATATCGCGTGAAACTGTTCCACATTAAAAAATGTAACAAATTTAAATGAATTTGTTTCTGTGGATCCTACCGGCTGAGTTTCATTCAAACATGTAACAGAGATATCAATAAAAATTCTGGAATCCAAAAATCTGTAGAAGGATATTTGCTGGATCAAAATTGGAGAAGTATATTCAATTTGCTTATGACATGTTAAATATACAACCCGAGTGGAGAGTTTCATACATATGAATTTCATACATAAACATCAAATTTGAATAAAAATACACAACTATTGGTTAGGATGACTGTTAGGTTAGGTTGCCTAGGCATTATAATATATATGGCAGTAGTTGGTAACCCTTTTTGCATTCATTGATATTTGATCTATGATGTCGTACATTGATATATATTTCGCTAATTATGTACCTAAGGCATAATTTATATCATAGATCTTGTCGACTGCGGACCTTACATCACAGATCTTTAGTAAAATGTGGGAGTGGATTCATCCCATATTCGTTATAATAGACGAAAATGGTTGGAGCAACACATCCAACATTACAACAAAAGAATCTTATTCAAACAGTAATACCATACATAAAACTTGCTAACGCTTTAACACCCATAACAATCACTGAGATATGCGGTAAGCTTACTAAACGTTTTGAACTCTACAGTCCTCTAACGAGCGATTACTTAACATTACTTGAGCTTGTCGATATTACTGGACTTGTAACAAACAAAGTGAAAAATATATATATATGTAGGTACATAAACTAGTAGAGATCAAGTTAGATATTCTGAATTGGAATGCAATCTTATAACAAAGTCTGAATTAATAAATAACTTCTAAGTGTATAAACTGCAAGCGGATCAAAAACATTTATACAAGTGAGACATGCGGGCATAAGCATCCAGTAAAGACATGCGAGCGGATAACATTATTGAGATGTATGTTAAATTAGTGAAAAATTTTAACACTAACTCTACACAAATCCGGGAGATCAGTTTTCCAAGACGACATGGAACCCATCCCAAATCCAAAGTCGAGGGATAAAACATATCAATATTTCGGATCATTACATCCAATTAAGCGTATTTTTTACCCAACATGCTATGAAATTAGGCAAATTAATACCTAATACATATATATCCCTATGAAAACTAATCGAAACATATAAATACAACTATAAAAAATAGCTAAATAAGATTCTTTACTCTACCCTAACCGACATCGATCAACTATGATTTACGGCGTATCTTGTCGTACCCCAGAGGATAAATCCTACACCAATATGGAAGGTGTACGGTCAAACAATACATGATGCCGATGTACATTACCGATCTTTTAATAAATAAAAATAATCCTTCACTTCAACTCCTAAGGTGATCTGGTTCATGAAAAAAATATATACTGACATAACAGTCATACCGAATTATCTGACATTTAACACTGAGTTAATGCTATAAAGGTTATTTTTACTATGATACCTGTTCAAACCTATAACAAACTTCCTATACCTAACTGATGCTTTGCCTCTGGTAGGAGGGAATCAAAGCCCACTGTGTCATAACAACGAACTCAACAATGCTTTACTAGGTCACTTCTCAGCAAACTACTACTGATTTATAACAAATTTAGAGGCAACATCCAGTCATGATACAATACCTCAGACGTACCATGCATCTGTTATGTCCATCGTCTTTGAACAGCGTCAATCAAAGTCACATCCTGGATATAACCAAGAATCAATACACAGGTACGGTTGTCAAGTATGGGGCTGACATGAATTTCAAAGAGTGTGGCTATAAAAATCTGGGCATCTGTTTACTGACGACCTAAGTAAATCACTATAACGAGAAGCAGCTTGTCAGATAACCTCTCTAACAAACCCATGGAACTTAAAATCGACATCCACAAGAACTTACAAAATCACGTTGAACATGGACGAACTACAAATGACTACCATAGAGTGTAAACCAGCTTTACACCAGGACCCATCCATCCAATATGTCGTCTTCTAAAAACGTTAGGCTATTCGCTTGCTAGGGATCAAAGACGACATTCCACATAGATGCAGTACAGAATTTACACCTCCTAAACATACATTCATCTGATTATAGTGGAAAAACAATCATGCAACAATAATAAATAACTACGTTATTTTCTACTCTGCTCTAATTCCCATTATAAAATTTGTAATACACAAAGGTATCCACCATAGTAAATCGGAAATAAACGTAAACGCAACGAGCTTTTGCCTAGGAGACTCTCTAACTCCTCCTATATATTGACGAATGGTCCTACAATAAATATACAGTAAAGTAACGACAAGACCAAGTTTGTAACATATATAATCTTCTGTATCTATAATATCCACGTCAAACATTGTACCAGGTGTAAGAAGATATATAAAACACTAAAATTACATAACTTGTAACTTAGTTATACATGAGATAATGTTCTACATTGCAGATAGAAACGTAATATTCCGATATTGTATAAAATACCCAATACCTTGCATCGAAGATGTAAACTATACAGAGACATACAAAAACTGAGAGACACATACTAAAACGGTCATGATATAATAAAATGAGAATAATGATGCAATAACCGACGATGCAACCCTAAAAAATCATAAAAAGACCTATAACTGTATGAGATAAACATCGAAATGCTTTCATTGATGTAGTACATCCAATCCACACTGAGCAGCTAATTTACATCATGAAAATACTGTTGAAGGCATGATTCAGTCACCAATTTATTTTATAGCTTTCTCAATGTCCGATAACATAGGTAACGATAAAAGGAGTTACTGCCACAGTAAGTAAAGCACAGCGCAAGGGAAATTACATTCGACCAAAACACCATTCACATCGAAACAATTAATACTTCTCCATTGAAATCGGTATAGGTATTGTTACAAGTTCTTTAATGTCAACAGACTATACATTAAATAAGATGTCTCTCAACCGAACCCAAATTCAATGTCAAGAGGTATGACATTGGATTTGAATTGGATCATTACATCCAGTTAAGATAATTTATACCCAACAGTCCATGAACTTTTTTTGATTCGTTTGGGTTTAATCCAAAAATATATGGAGGAAATATAGCATCGTATTATAATACTCATGCAAAATACAACTTACAGGCACAGATACAGACACCAGGCCAAAATCCCTCAGCAGGAAGTGTGGCCGACGGCAAGGCGCACCTCACACTCAAATACACTCACACTCGCACACCCTAGCTTGTACTACAGAAACCTATCCAAAGTGATCAATTATTTTTTTGCGGAGTGTAAGGCAACTACTTTGCGTATTATTTATGTCAAAATATACCCGTCAAAAAGGTAATCAAGCGGTTCTCCAACAGCGAACAACGTAGAAATAATACCAGGGTTGAAAAATTCATTATGAACACGTCCGGAAATCAACATTCGTGCAAACGGGAACTGTGTGGAATCTTGACCTGTAATACTGCAAGTAAATGATTATGTAACTGTTAGATTTATAATCAATAAAAACTATGTTATAAATGTATGTTATCAATATCCACAACATTCAGAGGAGCAGCATTGAAAATGCATATATGCAACATGACGTGCAACGAAATTCCAATACAGTATGCCCAGTATTGAAATGCAAATATCTAAACGTGAATAAAATGAAACTATAT
>SDVV010033770.1:0-11258 GCA_016164225.1 Gammarus roeselii
ACATATATATAAGTGCCCAGGCCGGGGTGAGCCCTTGGGCTAGAGTTATGAGGGTGAGCCTCGACAAACAGAAAAAAAATCGCAACCTTCTAGAATCGAACCCGAGCTATTGAGTTGAGATACGAACTCTCTGTCACCCAACACAACCAGGAGTTCGCTCCTCATGCAACCCAGACTTTTTGCATGTGGGGATACCAAGAGAAATTTACTATGCTGCTGGTGACGGCGTAGCTGGCGCATTAATGACTGAATTTGATTGTTCAGATACGATGTCTTTCTAAATTGAGAAAATCAGTTATGAGTGGCGACATAAGGGAAGCATGGTAAATCTTGACGTGAAATTTGTCCAGCTTAGAGTGTTTGGTTCGTGTAAAATTTATGTAGTGTAAAGTTCGTGGTTTGTTATGCAATAAATCTCACGCCGACATCTTCATACGAAAAGTCACCTTTGATAATAAATTCATAGCTTAAGAAAAACGTCTAAAAGTAACGTTTCAAGCCGAGAAACAGCACGTCAGGACGACAGAAAAAATTGCTTGACCAATTATATCTAGCAGCGCAGTAACACTCGTTGCCCAAATTCATATTTCCTGATCATTTCCTGTATCATCTGGTCTCCATCATTTGTTGCACCCAACGCTTCTTCCAGCTAAACCAGGTGGCTCGCTCCATCTAGAGTGCCACTACCAGCCGAGCCTCGTGGCCCCTATAACAGCTCATCGGTCTTGATGTAAGTGCCTAGGCCTGGATGGGGCCTACGCCTGGATGGGGTCCTAGGCCAGAGTTACGAGGTCGCGATGATCGGGGTGATGCTCGGCAAACAAGCAGGATGGAGCTAAGGCTGCTGTGGGAGTTAGACATGGACGGCTGCGTGCGGCTGTACTGGTTATCTTTGCTGGCCTCCCTTCATGATCAAGTTTTTCTGCTCGTGGAATAGAATGACGCTTTCTACGTGTAGCGTCACAGCTCGTTTTGATTTTAATTTTCTTAGATAATATACATGAAGAATGTATGCCTATTTTATGGATTTAGGCAAACTATTGTGAGACGGCATGTCCCTCCACCTGGCAACAGCTCCGATTTTAGGGTGTGCCGAGTCGAAGTGAATACGTGCCTTAGTGCGTAGTTGTCAAATGCTTGTAAACAAACTGTGCAGCACCTGGAAACAAACTGTGCAGCACCTGGAAACAACAAACTGTGCAGCACCTGGAAACAACAAACCGTGCATCACCTGGAAACAACAAACTGTGCAGCACTTGTAAACAAACTGTGCAGCAACTGAAAACAAACTGCAACACCTGGAAACAAACTGTGCAGCACCTGGAAGCAACAAACTGTACAGAACCTGGAAACAACAAACTGTGCAGCACCTGGAAACAACAAACTGTGCAGCACATGGAAACAACAAATTGTGCAGCACCTGGAAACAGCAAACTGTGTAGCAGCTGGAAAAAATAAACTGTGCAGCATCTGGAATCAACAAACTGTTCAGGACCTGGAAACAACAAACTGTTCAGCAGCTGGAAACAACAAACTGTGCAGCACCTGGAAACTACCAACTGACGCATTGATAACCGGTTTAATTTTATATAGAATGAAGTGGTTTCGAAAGTCGTTTGTCTTCAACAGGGATTTGCATTCAATCTATGCCAAATGACGTTACATCTTGCTACTGAACATTTTTATATAAATATCAGTATATAGGTAACGGAAAAAATAAATGTTGTTTAACCGCGTAACCTACAGTTAACGAACAAATTCAACCACATGCCGAAAAAAAATCCTTTGCAAGTTTACCTTTAAGAACCTTTTTTTCTGGTAACCATACTGCTTGATTGGCTGATCTGTAAGGGATTGCTGTAAACTTATTTTCTGGTAACCGTGTTGTTTCATTTACAGGTTAGATATTATTAGGACTTCTAATTGTTAGCGAATTTGTCCGATGTGCGGAAGGCGAATGTGATTGGTGGCAAGTTTCTTTAAAATAAATTTCAATAAATCACTTCAATTTTGAAATTCCTTTACAATTAAGATATTCCATATTACTCACGAAAGTTGAAGATAATTTTACCGACGTTATTCTCAGAAAGTTGATATAGTATCTTAACTCACATATTTCTTCTCATTAACAGAAAAGGAATACAAAATTGTCCATCGTTTTTACGTGTGATTGCATTCGTTACTCCTGTTAAATCAGCGTGTTCGGACAAGAAAAAATCTCCAACAGAAACCGCCCTATGCAATAGAAGCAGTGTTACTGGATTAATTGCTGAAACATGGACTGCTGATATACATAGTCACATAGCACGTTGGTTTGAATGAGTACCAAGGTTATTGATATACATAGCTACTGAAAAATTTCAAGTAAACCCAAAAAAATCAATGTTACTGTATCATTCAACAACTACACCCCGCCCCTGTAGGCCATAATGATACAGTAGCTATCTCGTCCAGCTATCTGGACCGTGATGACTTGCGTTTTAGCTCATCGCTGACAGTGATGTAGAGTAACAGAGGCAGTGATTGGCATCCGTGGCGACCCCCTGTAACGGATTGAGCAAACAATGAAATTGGATGAATGCTTTCTTGGTCTTCGATGCGTGGAACAGTTGATTGGTAATCTGACGATCGGCTTAGCTGGCTTAGCACCGGTAGGGATCGTATTTGCAAAGTTCTGTGTCCGTTCTGTTTGTCCCTGATTGAACCGTTCTATTTTCCTCTGGACTGAACACTAAACTAGGCTTCAGTCACAGTCATTATTAGCTTCCTTTTTTACAGACGCTGGTATCGTCAGGGATACAAATTATTACTTTCAGCCACGCAATCCGGCTATTGCCAATCCCGGCACCTACCAGCTGTGGTCCCCAACCCGTTTGTTGTCGCGTACCGGCCAAAGTTTCAAAAAAAAAATTTGCGGACCACTGAACGTTGAGTTTAAAATATCATATTTTGACTATTTAATTTTTTTTGCCTTTCTGTTAACGTTTTCTTTTCACAAATTAAAATTTGAACTTTAATCCGGGGTTCTTGTTTAGTGAAGAGGTTTAAAGAGTTATTTGACTCATAGCAGATGGTTCAGCCGATGTCTATGCAGATTAGAATTGATATGCTAAAATTGATCAGTCTCGATGAATTCATATTTTCAATATAACTCAGTATAGTGTTTGTTGACAGTTTATAAATTAAGTTATGCACTATATTTTTGATACTGCTGTCACTATCCTAAAAAAAATACCAGAGACAATTTTTTTTTCATCCAGCAAATGTAAAAAAAAATTAGGTTATTTTTTTCAAGCAAGATAAAGTGGAGAAATTCATATCGTTATCATAGCTTCAAAAATGAAATTTAAAACCTATAATTAGAGATCAATCAACATTCAGGCGGTCTGTTTTACAGTCAAAAACCGCTGAAGAAAAAAAAATCACTCGCTTTCACGCGATCGAGCTTTGAACGCACTGCCATGCAGAGAACGTAATCCCCAGGCCATTGGAATCCGTTCAATCACAAATAAAATACAACAAATTGGAAGAAATTGGATGGAAAAATCTTTCTCGATGGACCGGTACTATTTTCTTCACGACCCGGTACCGGTCCGCGGACCTGGGGTTGGTCCGGGACCACTGGTGTATTGAGATGAGCGCTTTGCCAAATATCCAAACCCAAACGACATGTGTGTGATGAGAACCATTGCCGTTGCGGACGCCTGGGTGATGCCCTCACCCACCACATAGTAAGTTGAAAATTTTGAAACAGTGAACAGGCCCTTTTATGTATCAGAGGCATTTCTAGGGCCTTGAACCGAGGTGATTTTGTAAGTCAGTCTGCTAGATACGGGCATAAGCTTCAGGGTGCGTTCCCCATGTAGTGCTGGTGTGACCAGAGTACGGTGGGATGCACGTACCTTAGTCTTGACAGGTTGCAGTGTCATGGTGTCATGCTTATCTGGACCATGCAGTGCAAACATTCTAATAACGGGTTCTAACAAGGGTACGCACTCACGCTCTTGGACTTAGTCACGTTATAGTCACGCTTAGTCATGAACTGACTCTCATACGATCCGTCATCCCCAGTCACGCACTCGCGCACAGTTCCGCGCCAGCGTTCACGCACTCTTACCACCTCTTCCATCATCATCTCAAGAAACATATCACAAATCTCGAAGAATAACGGATGGAGTCTCGACCTGTTCCTCATCTCGAGCGACTAGGCGCTAAATTGGCCTGCCAGTTGAGAAATTGGATGCGTTAGTCAACTGGAGCCATTTATGTCTCTACAATTATTGTTGTTGCTGCTATGTCAGCGTGGCTCGTGGAAGGGTGGCTTTGAAGCTCTGTGGGGACATGTTGACCCGGCTCCTGCTTGATGGTGATGAGCGAGGTGCCGAGAGCTCTAATGTCACGATGACCTGCTTTATGCGTGATGGTGAAGGGCGAGGGGCTGTTAGCTTTAGGACCACGATGAACTGGGTCCTGTGCGATGGTGAAGGGCGAGCGGCTGTTTGCTTTAGGACCACGATGAACGGGGTCCTGCCTGATGGCGGGGGGCGAGGTGCTGAGAGCATTTGGACCACGATGAACTGGGTCCTGCATGATGGTGAAGGGCGAGGTGCTGAGATCTTTAGGACCACGATGAACTGGGTCTTGCATGATGGTGAAGGCAAAGTCTTGAGAGCTTTAGGACCACGATGAACTGGGTCCTGCGTGATGGTGAAGGACGAGTTGCTGAGAGCTTTAGGGTAACGATGACCTGGATCCTGCGTGATGGTAATGAGCGAAGGGGGAGGGCCTGCAACTAAATCACGCAAGCCTGTACAGGACATTCCAACGCTATGGACATGGGATTGACCGGCCACTGGTATTCCTTGTCTGGTTCACTCTAGGGAGTGTTTGTTTAGACGAATGTGTTTGTTTCAGAATTGTCTGGCAAAATTCGTAATGTTAACTAAAATTTTGCGAGATTTAATATATTTCAGTGATCATGGACTATAGTAACCTGGTATGTTTTCTTGATGTATTGATCTGTGAAACGTTTTTTTGGTGTTGATCAATGAAACGTTTTCTTGCTGCTGTGTTGATCTGTGAGACGTTTTCATGATGTGTTGATCTGTGAGACGTTTTCTTGGTGTGTTGATCTGTGAGACGTCTTCTTCCTGTGTTGATCTGCTGGACGTTTTCTTGATGTGTTGACCTGTGAGACGTTTTCTTGGTGTTGATCAATGAAACATTTTCTTGCTGTGTTGATCTGCGGGACGTTTTCTTGCTGTGTTGATCTATGAGACTTTTTCTTGCTGTGCTGATCTGCCAGACATTTCCTTCTAGTGTTCATCAAGGAAACGTTGTCATGCTGTGTTGATCTGTTGAACGTTTTTTTTTGCGGTAGTAATCCCTGTGACGTACATGGATGCGTTTCAGGTTTCAAAGCAGATCAGGAAAGCAACGAGTAGACATTTTTCGCGCATCCATTCAATTTTCTTGTGCCACGGTATTCAATTAGCCTCGAATAGAGGTCAGAATTGAGGTTAACGAACAAGAGAGTGAATCGCAATCATAAAACCCGATTTAAAATTATAAAATGGGCAGCGTCCATCAGACTGTGACCAAATAACGTGACAAGTTCCAAGTTGGATTGGAGGGAAATGGGCGTTTCTTATAAACGTCAACTGTTATGTATTATTGCGCGGTGCAGGGTCATCACAAATATCCAAGAATATATATCTGATTATATGAGATGATGCACCTGATGACACAGGACGATATATCTGATGGCAGCAGATGATATGTTTGCTGATATGAGATAATATATCTGATGATTTTGGATGATAGATCTAAATATATGATGTAGGATGACATATCCGATGATGTAGGAGGACATATCTCTTGACATGGGATTGCATATCTGATGATTTTGGACGATATGTGTGTGATACAAGTTGATATATAAGTTGATATAGGACGATATATCTGCTGATATTCTATGATAAATCTTGTGTGTTATCTGACGCCATTGAATTCCGTACTGCGATGTTGTAGGATGATATATCTGGTGACATTTGATGATTTATCTAATGATAAATTATTATGTAGTCAATGACATTGGATGATATATCTATTGATGTAGGATAATACGTCTAATGATAGAGTATCATGTATCTGATGATATTATTAATGACATATGAAGATATACCTGACAATAGAGGATAATCTATCCGATGACTTTGGATGATATATCTGTTATAGGATGGTATATTTTATATAGGATGATATACCTGATATAAGATGATATATGTGACATAGAATTATATATCTAAAACACGATGATATAACTGGTATACAATGATGTACCTGATATACGATTATACATGTGATATACGATGATATATCTGATATAGGATGATATACATGATATAGGATGATATATCTGATATAAAATGATATATCTGATATAGGATGATATATCTGATATAGAATGATGTACCTGATATAGGATGGTATATCTGATATAGAATGATATATCTGATGTGGGGACGATACATCTTATATAGGATGATATACCTGATATAGAATGGTATATCTAGCAGGAATCTCCGCCATCTCGAAGAATGCGGAAATAGCTACGTGACATTCGGTGCAGGGTATTCGAAAATTGTTGACACGGACGCATTTAATCTTCAACCAAGGAATAAAGGCATTCACTTTGGTTCAATATCTCCGCGGATCTTAATTTCTTAAGCTTTCTTTGTTGACTTCCTTGTATCATTCAACTCTTCCTAGGTTAGATAGTAGCTGTTTCAATAGGCGTGGACAATAATTTATTAGACTTTATTGACCCTGATCCCAACCCTCTGAATGTGCTCTACCATCATTCAAATACTGAGAGGAAGAGTGAATATTATAATGAAGATACTTTCAACAGATTAGACTGCATTGCTAACAAATACCAGGACTAACTTTTCTCTGTTGTACCAGAACATTAAATCATTATTAGCTAAAGTGACATTTTTCAATCATTTATCCTATCATTAAATGTTAAATTCGATGGAATCTGCTTCACAGAAAGCTGGCTCGCAGGAGACTCAAACGATTAAATTCATTTTAAAAACTATAACTTTTTTCACTCATTCAAAACTGATGGTAGACGTGGAGGAGCAATCAGCACCTATATTTCTGATAAATATGCCTTAGAATTTGTAGACTATTGTACTGTCAGTATGCCATACATCGAAACACTTGTCATTGAAATTAAACTGAAAAATGTAAGTATGATCCTAGCAACAACTTACAAGTCACCATCCGCTAACTCTAAACTATTCATAAACAGATTAGATGAATTTATCCAATCATGTAAATCAACATAAGGACTGATCATTTTATTTTATTTGGAAACTTTAATATAGGTATTATGAATTACAATAACGACAACAATGCTTTAGAACTTTTATGCGCAATGAACAGCCTTGCATTACTAACACTAATATCAGAACCAACTAGAATAGACAAAGTCAGAGAAAAGGCCACCCTAATAGATAATATCTTCATCACAAACCCGCATAATTATAACTCCGGCATATTAATATCTGATATGTCAGACCACCTGCCTATCTTTGTAATTTTGAATAATATATTGATTAATGAAGCAAATGAGAAATGTGTGCAAATTAAATACAGATTAAAAAATGCTGCCACAATAGGAAATCTGTGTGACATTTTGAATCAATGTGATTTCACTGAAATCATCAATGGAAACGACTGTGATCTTGCTGTCAAACAATTAACTTCTATAGTAGATGAGAGTTATCATTCTTGTTGTCCTTTAAAAACAAAAACAGTCTCTCCATAAGACATAACGAGACCCTGGATTACCGCTCTTATTAAATCAGGAATAAAAACCCAGAATAAATTATTTTTTTGTTCTTGCAAGGCAAAATGCGAAAAGTTACGTATACCCAATTTAGAAACCGCGTTACAGGAACAAACTTGCTACGAAAATATATTTTCTGAATACAAAAAAGATCTCAAACGAACGTGGAAAGGGATCAATAACATACTTAGACCACATAACAACATATGTAACCAACCTTTAAAAAAATGAATCATTGCCAATAACGAATACCCAGAAGATCAAGATACAGCAAATGTACTCAATGAATATTTTGTGAAGGTTGGGGAGAATATTGTCGTTAGTATTCGTACCAATGAAAACGACTATTTCAAATATCTGTCGAATAACAATTTTGTCAATTCTTTATATTTTTCACCAGTTACTGCTCAAGACATCAACTAAATTATCTTATCTCAATAAAAAATCTGGAAATATCAATTGTTGTTCCATCAGTATCATGGAAAAATTAACAAATATATCATCTCCAATCCTAGCTTCGATTGTCAACGAGTCATTAATTCAAGGGAAATTTCTAACCTCGTTAAAAATTGCCAGAGGGACACCCATTTACAAATGTGGTGATAAGACTGATACGGTAAATTATCGACCCATCCCACTTATTCCCTTTTTTCCAAAATATTTGAAAAAATAGTTCAAGTAACTATTCCGTCACTTGAATGTAAACAGTATCCTTCATTAAAACCAGTATAGCTTCAAGGCCAACAAAAATACATTTTGAGCTATATTAAGTCATCTGCAGCACTTACATAATAATGTAGACTCAAACTACATTGTATACTATATTTTTCTCGCTCGACTTTCGTAAGGCTTTTGACTGTGTTGATCATTTAATTTTATTATCTATACTAAGGTCTTATGGAATACGAGGGATAGCTGAAGGCTGGTTCACTCATATCTGTTCAACCAAAAGCAATATGTAGCTGTTAACGGAATTCAATCCACCATGCTCAATATTAGTCATGGTGTTCTTCATGGTTATATTTATTTGGGCGCCTGCCATTCTTAAGTATTATGAACGATATAGTTAACGCATCGACCTTTTTCAAGTAGACATTGTTTGCTGATGATAGTACTTTATCGATTTGCATCCCTTCACAAACCATAAACGAATTAACTCCCTCAATTAATAAGGAACTCGATCATGTTAAAAAGTGGCTAACTGCAAACTGGTTTGGAATTAATGGCAAAAAGACTCGCTACATGTTATTCTCATATAGGCGTAAATTGAATTTACCACTCATAAAAATAGGAAAGGATAGAATTCATGAAATTGACAGCACTAAATTCTTTGGGGTATATTTTGACAAGAATCTGGCATTCAGAAACCACATCGACAGCATATCATCTAAATTATCAAAATCTATAGGCATTCTTTATAAATTGAACAAATTGTTCCACCAATCTGTCCTTAAAACCCTTTATTTCACGCTGTTCTAGCCATTTTTAATTTACGAAATCAGAGCTTGGTATGGAACAAATAAAAACAAGACGCATAAACTAATTATGTTGCAAAAGAAAGGTATTCGATCTATTAATAACCTTCCATTCCATTCCCAAACTAATCATCATTTTAAAACCATGAATATCCTGAATCTGAAAGGTCAACATGACTTCCAAATTGCCTTATAGGCGTTCAAAATTTTATACAAAGGTTATGATCAAGAATTATTCAATTCAATTAGGAACTTTTCGGAATAACCTTGTAATACCCCGTTATAATTGATCCAAAACCAAATCCAGTATCCACTTCAATTGTGTGAAAATGTGGAACTCGCTAACTCCTGTTTACCGTCAGAATGTTTCCCTTTCAATCTTCAAGTCGAGACTGAAAGAGGTATACTTATCATCACACTAGCCCAACAAGGATTTATTATCGTTTTATTGTGCTCTCAACGTCCCTCAATCGTATTTGAATGTGTCCCCCTATTAGGAGCAGATGAATTACTAGCTCAACAATGTTTTTGAAATTTCATCCTTTCAATGTTAATAAGACTCTTTTGTCAAATAGCGTCAGGTACTTGACTGTTACTGTGTTTTTATTCCAGTTGGTATCTAGGCGGCTTAGTAAATCTAGATACATTTATGTCTGGGTATTTTAGGATAGTTAAAACCGATAGGTTAGTACGTAAGAATTAGGTTGCCCCAGAAGCTCCAAATAGCTTAAATAGGGCCTTCAATTTTGTACCCAGTAACATCATAAATGTAAAATGAAATAACATGTAAGCTGTACAATCTTGTTGTAACAAAACTGTTTGAACTGTTTCAGCATTTCTAAGCATGTTTAGGCACACCACTGTTAGAAGAACTATGCCAGTCGTGTAGCATCCTATGCTAGAGCTATGCCTCGCCAAGACATGCTGATGACCTGTTTTAGGTGAGCAGTTTGCATACCCCTATCCGGTCATCTTCTCAATGAGACAGTTACCATACCCCTATCCGGTCATCTTCTCAATGAGACAGTTTGCATACCCCTATTCGGTCATCTTATCAATGAGATAGTTTGCATACCCTATCTGGTCATCCTCTCAATGAGACAGTTTGCATACCCCTATTCATTCATCTTCTCAATGAGACAGTTTGCATACTCCTATCCGGTCATCTTCTCAATGAGACAGTTGTATTCTTAGGCCTCTTGCCATGCACACGCTAGCTCTGCCTACGCCACAAGTGATATCGGCTGCAAACTGCTGGAAAAGTCTTACAAATATCTAGCCTTCTCCATCTGGATACACTGATGTTGAATTCAACATTGGTTTACCATTTTTAAACGTTGGAGGCAAGTTTTGCACTTTCGACTATTAATACTTAACCATTTGGATGTGTTTCTAAGCCTCTGAAGACATTTATGAATTACATTTTTTTTCTAACATGTCTGTTTTTCATTGCAGGTACGTGACTGTGTCGTCTTTCTGACGGTTGGTTGAGCTGTTCAGTACACGGACGTAAGTGTTGAGTCGCTCTACATAGAAACAAACGGGCATTATTTTTCTGCTGGTCGCTTTCTATATATAGAGAGGTACTACTTTCTACAGCTCCCCACACCGCTACTGATATAGCAGCTAACAGGTTTGTGATTTCGCATGCCATGTGCCTACTAAAACAAAAGACAAAAGCAAAGTGGCAAATTGTTATTTTTCGCAATTTTCGAGCTGCAATTGCTTGTATAGCTTTCGACGTAACCGGCCGCTTCTGCCGTTGCTGCTAGTTGCCCAATGAACGAGTGTACGAAAAGGTCAATACTAGTAGTTAGTATGTCCGCAAAAACCGCTTTCTAGAGTCATTTTTGTGAAGGATTATACATAGGGATAAAAGAGTTAGTTTTGGTGGGCGGGGGGGTAGGACGCGATGCATGCACCTT
>SDVV010033771.1:0-11258 GCA_016164225.1 Gammarus roeselii
ATAGTCACAGATAGTCACAGATAGTCACAGATGGTCCCAGATAGTAAAAGATTGTCACAGATAATCACAGATAGTCGCAGATAGTCACAGATAGTCACAGGTAGTCACAGATAGTCATAGATGGTCACAGATAGTCACAGATAATTACAGATAGTCACAGATAGTCACAGATAGTCACAGATAGTCACAGATAGTCACAGATAGTCTCAGATAGTCTCAGATAGTCATAGGTAATCACAGATAGTCACAGATAGTCACCGACAGTCACCAATAGTCCCCGATAGTCACAGATAGTCACATATAGTCACAGATAGTCACAAATAGTCACATATACTCGCAGATAGTCACAGATAGTCACATATTGTCACATATAGTCACAGATAGTCACAGATAGTCACATATAGTCACAGATAGTAACTGGTACTCCTCGATAATCACTGATATTCACTGTAAGTCATAAATAATCACTACTAGTCCCTGCTAGCTACTGATAATCACTGATAGTCACTGGTAGTCACTGGTAGTCACTGGTAGTCACTGATAGTCACAGATTGTCCCTGATCATTGATAATTCTTGTTAGTCTCTAATAATCACTGATAGTCACTGATAGTAACTTATGTTCACTGATAGACACTTATAGTCACTGATAATCACTGTTCGGAGGAAATCATTGCGGTCATTGCTGGTCTCTGATAATAACTGCTAATCCCTGCCAGTCACTGATAATCACTAATAGTCCCTGCTAGTCACTGATAATCCCTAGTAGTCATTGATTATAACAGAAAGTCCTTGCTAGTCAATCACTTCTAGTTCCTGCTAGTCATTGAAAATCACTGCTAGTCCCTGCTAGTCACTAATAATCACTGCTAGTCCTTCAGAGTCACTGAGGGTCAGCACGTCAGCAATACTGAAAAAATGGCATGAAGTCAGTTCTTCAGGAAGGAAAAACCTGAAATTGAAACGTATTTTATCGGATAGACGTGGCAGCAAAGCTTACCATTCAGGCGTCAATTTGGAAACATATTCTCATTGTTGATAACTAACAAAGTGTCAGATACCTTTAGATAAATCAACTGTAGGACGCAAATCCTTGAGAGAGAATTTTAGAGGTTACGTTTAGGAAAAACATATTGGTACAAGATAGTGTGACCGATCCAGTCCTCTGGAGCTGAAATTAAGTTTTCTAATGTAATAAGTGACCTGTCTTTACTTTGGGTTTAGGCTATGGTAGTGAGTTAAAAATCTTGCATGTTTTCATCAGAAACCAAAATTTGTCGTCCATCTCGTAGACTGAGTAATTATTGGTGTGTATCTTGTGTAATTCTGCATCCCGAACATATGAGTCAAACATAGCTATACGTGAATCCCCAGCAGTTTTTGAAACATATTTTTGATTACGTGATGTCCTAGATATTATAGTATTCCATTTTGAACTGGTCTTCTAATTTTGCCCCTAGTTAGCATTCAACTGAAACGTCTTAGGAACGTCAAAGATTTTGAAAGCAAATCTGTACGAATTTCAACCCTCCAGTGAATAAAGTGTCTGCGTTACACATTCAGTTGCATGATTTCAATTTATAAAGTTTGAAATCTTTGACATTTCGTTGTACTAGCGTTACCCGAGTATTAACCAACCTTTCCTACCAATGTCCTCCTACGAACCCCTTCCCGCCCTGTTCCTAGAAATGATCCCTAATAAGCCACCTTGTTAGAAACTATACTTGAGTAAACATTGTCTCGTCGTCCATAAACAACAAGATCTCGACCTCCTGTTGTGATGGCGTCCTGGAAGGTATTACAAAAGTATCGTTTAGTGGCCCAACAAGGGCGAACATCTAACTACCCCCCAAAAAATCAATAAAGTATAATTGAGAAAGGCGCGAGTCGAGCGGAGAGCGATGAGGCGTCGGCAGCCGCTCGGGGAGCGGCGCGAGTCGAGCGGAGAGCGATGAGGCGTCGGCAGCCGCTCGGGGAGCGGCGCGAGTCAAGCGGAGAGCGATGAAGCGTTGGTAGCCGCTCGGGGAGCAGCGCGAGTCGAGCGAAGAGCGATGAGGCGTCGGCAGCCGATCGGGGAGCGGCGCGAGTCGAGCGAAGAGCGATGCGCCGTCGGCAGCCGCTCGGGGAGCGGCGCGAGTAGAGCGGAGAGCGATGTGCCGTCGGCGGCCGCTAGGAGAAAGCACCAAAAGTTTGCGACGACAAGAAATCACGGTTATGCATTTTGGAATGTTAATACAACTGAGAGGCCATAATACACACAAAACTAAGGGGCCACAATACACACACAACTGAGGGACCACGATAGCAGAGAGAAAGTTGCTATGGGGATACCACAGCCACGCGAGGTAACTTCAGATGTCGGAGCTGATTTGCTTTTGCGGATATATATATAGTTACTAAAGAAAGTGTGCGCTGACTGCGGGCAGATAATACAATGAAACCACTTTAGAGTAACATGCAACAAACATGATCGGTTCCGTCAACGTCCTTTCAGGACTTGTTGACGCTGAGTATGGTTTTGTACTGTAACAGGAATAGTTTGTACTGTTACATGATGGTTGATACTGTAACAGGAATAGTTGATACTGCAACAGGAATAGTTGATACTGTAACAGGACTAGTTGATACTGTAACAGGAAAAGCTGGTACTGTAACAGGAAAAGCGTCGGGTAGCAAATAACACTCCAGCAAATGTGGCGGATTAGGTTTCACAGATCGATGTTTTTCAGTGATTAATATTATGAAGGAACAAGGGCGCCGCGACAACGACGGTTGGGGCGCTGAGGGGGAGACAATTGTGCTTTGAATATTTGAAATAACGAAAGGGAAGATCATATGATTTTTTTTAAATATGTCCATTCAATAAATAATTGAATATCCGCGCAATCCTGGGCAAATTCTGGCAGTGCGCCTGTGAAGGAATATATGCACTGTACGAGCTAATAATTTAAATAAACGCCAACAGCATCAAACTGTGAATAAAACAGTGTACGAAGGTAGAAGCTAAGAGAGATGAAATCTGGTTTCATTTACAAATTAAACGATATGAAATTACTAAAATCCCTAAATCAGAAAACCAACAATGACTTTATATTCACGTTCAGGAATATATGATTAAAAAGTACAAGGAAATGCCGCAGGAAGCTGAAAATGTGTGTACTCTGAAATAAAAAAAGGGTGGCCAACTCCTCCCTCTGCAGCTAACTGGCATGCGGAGCTCCTCTCATAACGCTTGCATTGTATTGCAATAATGAGGTGTTCGTGCAGTACCGAATTATTACAGTCAACTTTGACTTGTCCTAATATATAAAATATTGTCACCGAAACTAACTACCGTCCGGTTTGTTTAGTCAAAGGGAAAGTCTGCTCTCGCCGAACGCTGCTTCTCTCGCTCCCAACCGCCTTCCCTTTACTAACCCCTTCCCCTCCCCTCCCTCAGGACTTCCCACACACTCCCCACCAGCCGCAGCAGATCCCGCAACAACAACAATAACAACAACACGAGCAGCGTTGGGGGCGGGGGAGGGAGTGGCAGCCACTCCCCACTTCACTCCAATAACGTTACCCCTACTGCCTCCCCAGTCTCCTCCCCACGAACTCCCCGTCACCACTCTCACCACCACCACCACTCCCATCACCACCATTCTCACCACTATAGCAGCCCTCACCACCACTCCACCCCCGGCGGGTATGGCGTGGGAGGCGGGGGAACTGTTCCCAACATAGGGGGCAGTCCTGGGTCAGAGGACAATGGGCCCCCTTCTGCCCCCGGCTCCCCTTATTCTGCTCCCTATTGGAAGTCTAGGCTAAATACTATAAAGAACTCTTTCCTTGGGTCCCCGCGCTTCCACAGAAAGAAACTTCAAGGTAAGCACAGTAGGGAAGACTAGGGATACGGTCGCTGGCATAGGAGGGAAGACTAGGGATACGGTCGCTAGCATAGTAGGGGAGTCAACTGATACGGTCGCTGGCATAGTAGGGAAGCCTAGGGATACAGTCAGTGGCACAGTACGGGAGACTAGGGATACGGTCGCTGGCATAGTAGGGAAGTCTAGGGATACGGTCGCTGGCATAGTAGGGAAGTCTAGCGATACGGTCGGTAGCATAGTAAGGAAATCTAAGGATACGGTCGGCGGCCATAACGAAGGGAGTCACAAAAATACGGTCGCAGAGGGAGTGTAGGGACACGTTCGCGGTCGAGGGCTCCAGCAGCTAACCTAAAGTACATGTCGATAAATACCGAGTGAAGTGTTTCCACAAGTTATTTTGTTGATAAATGCCCGTCGCCAAGACTCACAAACGTGTGAGTTTCCATCATGACGCTCCATTGCGGCTATGCGGACTACTCCTCATTGGGATAGTTGGAAGCCGTGGCAGTAGGAGGCTTAGAGAGAATTAGAGAGAATTAGAGAGAATTAGAGAAGGAGATTTAGAGAGAATTAATGATTGGTGTTTAGTTTGGGTCATGGCAACTACTGCTGGCAACACCAAGACGCTGATAGCCTGCCGTTCTAGCCCAATGTCTCCTCAACGACCGGTGGAACTTTTGATGATGGTCCTTGAACTTATTGAGAAATTAGATGCTGGATTAATTTAATGCTGTTTCTAGGATTATTTCTCAGAGAATCGGCATCTCAAGACTTGCTTGAAAATTTTCCAGTTGTCAGGTATTTTCATTGCAATGTTTCTCCCGCTGTACGCTGTCTCCGTTTGTGATTCATCTGTCGAGTCACACCCTCGTCTCCTTGATTGTGTAGGGGTTTCAAGTGCTGCTTCTTGCTCTGAGGTGCCTCGCCAAAGAATAACTACTGTTATATGGGCCACTATGGCTACTATCTCCTTGCAGCCTCCCAATAACAATTCTCTTGCTAGGACGCCTAAAACAAGACGAATCGAGAGACGACTCTAATCAGATGTTGTTTCAATGAATAAAGTTTAACAAATTGAAATTGCTGCTTAGACCCTGGTTGCTGTGATATAAAGTCTTCTATAGACAATCACGTTAATGAAGAGTCTTCCATAGACAATCACGTTAATGAAGAATCTTCCATAGACAATCACGTTAATGAAGAGTCTTCCAAAGACAATCACGTATAAAAGGTCTTCCATAGACAATCACGCTAATGAAGAGTCTTCCATAGACAATCATGTACATGAAAAGTTTTCCATAGACAATCACGTATATGGAGAGTCATCCATAGAAAATCACGTATATGGAGAGTCATCCATAGACAATCACGTATATGGAGAGTCTTTCATAGACAATTACGTATGCTAGTCACATATTTCACATACACTAGTAACGCAAAGTTGTTACCTGTCGTCGCTTTGCATTCTCATTCTGCAAAGGCCTTTTGTCAGAAATACCAGCATCTCGCAGCGGTGTTAAGAAGTCATGCCTTATCAGTATAATACTCACGGCGGTATTAAGAAGGCATGCCTTATTAGTATAATACTTACGGTGGTGTCAAAGAGTCATACCTTATCAGTATAATACTTTCGGCGGTGTTAAGAAGTCATGCGTATCAGTATAATACTTACGGTGGCGTTAATTCATGCCTTATCAGTATAATACCCACGGAGGTGTTAAGAAGTCATGCCTTATCAGTATAATACTCACGGCGGTGTTGAGAAGTCATGCCTTATCAGTATAATACTCACGGCGGTGTTAAGAGGCATGTCTTACCAATATCATACTCATTGCACACTAACAAATTTTGCACAACTCTTCAAAAGCATCTATGCAGAAGATGGAAGAACCAAAATGAGATTCACTTAAGTGAAAAATTATCCTTATCCCGTAAGATTTAAATCGTTTTCTTATCAGCAGTAATTCTATGGGTTAACAGCGCTAGGTTCATCGTTGCAGTGTCTACACCTCCTGGCGTTAGGTTCATCGTTGCAGTGTCTACACCTCCTGGCGTTAGGTTCATTGTTGCAGTGTCTACACCTCCTGGCGTTAGGTTCATTGTTGCAGTTTCTTCACCTCCTGACGTTAGGTTCATCGTTGCAGTGTCTACACCTCCTGGCGTTAGGTTCATCGTTGCAGTGTCTACACCTCCTGGCGTTAGGTTCATTGTTGCAGTTTCTACACCTCCTGGCGTTAGGTTCATTGTTGCAGTTTCTACACCTCCTGACGTTAGGTTCATCGTTGTAGTGACTACACCTCCTGGCGTAAGGTTCATCGTTGCAGTTTCTACACCTCTTGTATCTTATTTAAGATTTCGTTTCAAAAGGAAAGGCAGCATCCATTGAGGTCTGAACTCCCAAAGAGAATTGGGTCTATTCGGGATACTCGCCGTGCTGTTCCGCCGTGTGAGATTAACCTTGATGCATTCGATGTAGTACTTCATAAATACAAATGCTTTTGTTGTGTCAACTGTTGCGTTTTGAAATTTACGTGATGGATCTGAAATTTTCTATGATGATATTATCTCTTGTAGGTAATGAGTCATCGCTTTATAGTTCCTATATTGTCTCACATCGTTTGAGTCCAGCTGGTTAGATGGCTTTGATTCGTCTCTGTTCTGTTCTGGTTCTCCTCCATCTGGTTAGATGGCTTTGAATCGTCCCTGTTCTGTTCTGGTTCTCCTCCAGCAGGTTTGATGGCTTTGAATCGTCCCATTTCTGTTCTGGTTCTCCTCCAGCAGGTTTGATGGCTTTGATTCGTCCCTGTTCTGTTCTGGTTCTCCTCCAGCTGGTTAGATGGCTTTGAATCGTCCCTGTTCTGTTCTGGTTCTCCTCCAGCAGGTTAGATGACTTTGGTTCGTCCCTGTTCTGTTCTGGTTCTCCTCCAGCTGGTTAGATGGCTTTGAATCGTCCCTGTTCTGTTCTGGTTCTTTTCCAGCAGGTTTGATGGCTTTGAATCGTCCCTGTTCTGTTCTGGTTCTCCTCCAGCAGGTTAGATGACTTTGGTTCGTCCCTGTTCTGTTCTGGTTCTCCTCCAGCTGGTTAGATGGCTTGGAACTCTATCGACTTTCTGGAGCTTGTTATTCTATTCAGCATTTAACTATTAATATTTGAAATACGTCATGGTAATCATATGACAAACATTTACGAAAGTGTTATTTTTCTGTGTGTATATGTAGGGAAAATAACAGTTTTAGATTATCGGTCAAGCACCTTAACTAACTACAAATGTAGAAATCCCTCCCAGATTTGATTTGATCATTATATCTTTTAAGATATTAGCAGTGACGTTTGGAATGTTTTTTTGCTGTGGCTGACTCGATCAGAAGCCGCGTTGTTCCTAGCTGTTCCAGCATTGCGATTCTGAGGTTCGAACGACCTTCAATCACTCTGCAAACAACTGCCAGTCCTCACCATAAACAAAAAGTGTTCCCTAGTCAACACCAGCTAAAAAAATATCAAAATTTTGCCAATGTTCTGTAGGGTGTTTTTTTTTCTTAGGTCTAGCCCCTGATTGTGTCCAAGAAGTTGTTCACTTTAACCTTCCTCAGCCCATGACTGTCCAAAGAGTTGCTCACTATACCGTGCTGATTGTTCAGTGTCCTTGTTTCGTGCAGGCTTGGCTAGTTTTTTATAAGCCCCCCAGTCAGTGCGAGCCGTAAAGATGAACTTAAATTGACAGGTATCCACCGCTCTATGGTCCAAATCTGTAAAGAATACTATTATCATTTTCGTGAGTATCATGAAGACCCCCGCTCGACAGAGAGTGTTCCTTTTTTATTACTCATTGTTGTTGGTTTAATGCAAGCGAAGTGTGATGTCCTGCCAATAGAACATTGGATTATTCTTTGTACTCGTTCGTGTGTTATGATATAGAATAAATAGACTCCAGAAGGACTATTGTTTAGGTTAACTCTTTGTTTTGAGTAGCATCTCGCATTTCATTTATGAAGACACGCTATATTTATGCTGTCTGAATGTGTATATTTATTATGTACATGCAGATCCATCGATGATATTCTTGCATTCACAAATCAATAAAATGAATATATTCGCATACATATGTTCACTCACTTCAGTGTATTCTATAGAAAAACGTTTCTTTGCCACCACAATGTCTGAATCCTTCATTGAAAGGAAGCCTGCATCCTGTTCCTGATCCTCTTGGCGTGTAGCACAGTCCGCTCACCGGTCAACTCGGCCCCCTTTTCATAGCTCCCCTTCCTATTATCAAAGATAAACCCCGCCCAGCATGTGATTTTTTAAAGAACTTAGTGTAGATTACCTTTCTTCTATACATTTGAATATAAGTCTACCAATAATCAACACAACTTGTTCCCTTCTTGTTCTTATAATTAGCGGTGCCATATCTGTTAGCTGCCTTATACTATGTACGTCCATGTATCTGAGCTACTCTTATACCTACCGCCCCCTATCGTGGTCACACTGAGTCCTCGCTCAAGTAGCACACCGTTGCCTTGACGACGCCAGCATTGGTTCTGACACAATAATAGCCGTAATAACCATATATATTCTCTCTGTAGAATGCCCTCAAACCGTCACATCCCCCCCCCACTTGCCAGTACCGACTGACGAGGTCCACCTCACGCCTGAGTCCTCTCCTGAGCTCACCAAGAAGTCCTGGTTCGGTTCCTTGATGAGCACTGAGAGAGACGAGACCTACACGATACTGGTCCGGGACCGAGCGCTGGCTGTGGTGAAGGCGGACCTCATCCACGCCTTCCTCTCGGTGAGTGAAGGGTGACATCCACCCTCTCAACGAGTGGCGGGTGCCTCATCCACGCCTTCTTCTCGGTGAGTGAAGGGTGACGTCATCCACGTCTTCCTCACGGTGCATGGTGAGTGACTTTTTCCACGCCTTCCTCTCGGTGAGTGATGGGTGACGTCATCCACGCCTTCCTCGTGGTGAGTTGGTGGGTTACCTTCTCCACGCCTTCCTCTCGGCGAGTGGCGGGTGACCTCATCCACGCCTTCCTCTCGGTGAGTGAAGGGTGACCTCATCCACGCCTTCCTCTCAGTGAGTGAAGGGTGACGTCATCCACGCCTTCCTTAGGGTGAGTGGTGGGTGACCTTTTCCACGCCTTCCTTTCGGTGAGTGAAGGGTGACGTCATCCACGCCTTCCTTACGGTGAGTGGTGAGTGATCTTTTCCACGCCTTCTTCTCGGCGAGCGAAGGGTGACCTCATCCACGCCTTCCTCTCGGCGAGTGAAGGGTGACTTCATCCACGCCTTCCTCTCGGCGAGTGAAGGGTGACCCCGTCCGCGCCTACCTCTTGGCGAGTGAAGGGTGACCTCATCCACGCCTTCCTCTCGGCGAGTGAAGGGTGACTTCATCCACGCCTTCCTCTCGGCGAGTGAAGGGTGACCTCATCCGCGCCTACCTCTTGGCGAGTGAAGGGTGACCTCATCCACGCCTTCCTCTCGGCGAGTGAAGGGTGACCTCATCCTTTCGATTGGACAGGCCAGCTCCGACAAAGGCACGTCGCATTGCACTTTTTATCCAGAATCAATAATCAAATGAGCTCGTGGAACTGCAGCCTTACTTCCTGTATCTGCTGTGCTGAGCTCTGAAAGAAAAAAACCTGTTGGTTGATACGTCTTCAATATTTTTATTATTATGAACTTATTGTGTTCTTGTACATTTCGATACGAACCCACCTTGCACTCAAGGGAGGTCGATGCGCGTGAGTTGCCTTGCATAGAAACTGGCGATTGCCAGTAGGGCTCGGGACGCTGCGGCGTGGGGCGGGGCGGTCTTTCTGGGTGAACATTCGGCTCGTACGCTCTGAAGAGACGCTCTGAAGAGACGCTCTGAAGAGACCCTCTGAAGAGACCGACTATACAGTCAAAACTGCCGCCACCCTTCTTCTCACTGCGAGTGAACAACAAGCCACAGCGTTCCCTCCCCCATCAACAACCCCTCCCCCCTTCCTCCAGGTGGACGAACTGAAGCCCCCTGGTGGCCGAACTGAGCCACAGCGTCAGCTACCACACTTCATCACTAACCTCTTCTGTCAGCCATGTGGCTGAACTGAGCCACATCGCCACCTCCCCATCACTAACATCGTCTACTCCTCCCCACAGGTGGCTCTGAACTGAGTCACCTTGTCACCTTCTCCTCTCTATAACTAACCCCGTCTGTTCCTCCCCCACAGATGACTGAACTGAGCCACATCGTCACCTCCCGCCTCATTCGCTAACCCCATCTGCTCCCCCCCACAGGTGGCTGAACTGAGCCACAGCGTCACCTCCCCAATGAGTTTTCGCCTGGAGTACAAGCGTGGCAGCGCTGGACCAGCTGTGTTCCAGCGACACGTGCGCTTCCAGGTGGACATCACGCCAGTCTGCCCTCCCAAGGAGCCCGGGCAGCTCTTCGCCATTAACTTTATACTTTTATCTGGTAAGGAAATAAAGGAGTAACATCCTTCGTCAAGACCTCATCACTGGAATCCATTTTCATGCATCTCCTTCAGGGTTGACGTAACGTATTGTGGGAGTGTTTGTTATAGCAAGAGTTCGTTTATAAGAAACTTCTCCAGGTAATGAAGTTTCCAATTCGCATAGGCATAATTTATACTTAATCGTCCTGCTCCCAATCAATATATAACGGCCAATCAATATATAACGGTCGATCAATATATAACGGTCGATCAATATATAACGGCCGTTCAAAATATAACGAACAATCAATATATAACGGTCAATCACTATATAACGGTCAATCAATATATGACGGCCAATCAGTATATAACGGTCAATCAATATATGACGGCCAATCAGTATATAACGGTCAATCTATAACGGCCAATCAATATATAAGGGTCGATCAATGTATAAGGGTCTTCTCAGTTTTCAATGACTATAAAATGAAATGTCGCGTTTAATGTTGATTAGTGACAGTCGCCACTACATCACGTTTAATGCTGATTAGTGACTGTCGCCACTATGTCGCGTTGAATGTTGATTAGTGACAGTCGCCACTATGTCGCGTTTAATGCTGATTAGTGACAGTCACCACTATGTCGCGTTTAATGTTGATTAGTGACAGTCGCCACTATGTCGCGTTTAATGCTGATTAGTGACAGTCGCCACTATGTCGCGTTTAATGCTGATTAGTGACAGCCGTCACTATGTCGCGTTTAATGCTGATTAGGGACAGTCACCACTATGTCGCATTTAATGCTGATTAGTGACAGTCACCACTGTGTCGCGTTTAATGTTGATTAGTGACAGTCGCCACTGTGTCGCGTTTAATGCTGATTAGTGACAGTCGCCACTATGTCGCGTTTAATGCTGATTAGTGACAGTCACCACCATGTCGCGTTTAATG
>SDVV010033772.1:0-11258 GCA_016164225.1 Gammarus roeselii
ATAGTCTTCCCAGACTCACAGGGTGACGGTGTGTGTAGGAACCGCGGTAGTGTGTGGATAGTCTTCCCAGACTCACACGGTGACGGTGTGTGTAGTAATCGCGGTAGTGTGTGGATAGTCTTCCCAGACTCACACGGTGACGGTGTGTGTAGGAACCGCGGTAGTGTGAGGATAGTCTTCCCAGACTCACACGGTGACGGTGTGTGTAGTAACCGCGGTAGTGTGAGGATAGTCTTCCCAGACTCACACGGTGACGGTGTGTGTAGTCCCCGCGGTATTAAACACACAGGAAATATATACGTATTTTCCTCTGACAAAATTACTGTTCATATGCTATTTTCATTAGGACGAAATTATTGTCACCTCCACAAAAATTATTATAACTAGAACATGATAACTTTCAGTATTACAAATATTGTCCCCAAACTAAATTATTGTTATGTGTCGTGTCCTTGTGTTTGATAAGTTAAACGTGTACTGTATGTTCTCTTTTCTATTTAAATAATACAAAAAGATTAACAAAACGTGAATTAGTTTTGTGTGGTCACAAAAAACCTACCGCGCAGTCCAACGGTCTGGACACGACATCAAAGGCAACAGAGATTTTAGTGCACAGCGATAGCGGACCCTGCCGACTTGGTCTCAGCGCCTCCGTGGGCAGGAAGCAGTGCGCTGTGTACGCATGAGTGATACTATATATGTGCAGTAGCGAAAGAAAATTCGTTTATGATTAGTCTGAAACCGGAAAAATTAATTCAAATTTCCCCACGTGGAATTCAATTTCATGTATAAATTTCTTACGGTTCTATGTGTGGACAAAGCCTCTTAATGGGTAAGATGAATCACATTTCCGATTAGTTCAAATATAGAGCAGAAAAATAAACATTGAAGCTTTCACTTGGTTTAAACTTATAAGCGAAAGTTCGCTCGCTACTGTACAGTAGCGAGAGAAAGTTAGTTTATGATTAATGCTTGAGTGAAATCTTCAGTGATCAATCATCGCTCGGTATTTGAACTCATTGGAAATTTAATCGATATTATCCATTGAGACGGGTCGTCCACGTGGTAAAAGTCTAGTTTTTTTTTCGGTATAAAGTAACCATCAACAAATTCTCGTACGCTACCGTACATGACTGTACGATGAGGCTTGTTGCACCGGGCCTCATCATACGGCCTTGCGCTTAATTGGTCGCAAGCGTCCCTGTACATTTTGGTATAAATGAATATATCATGTATTCCAGTGTTCAAGTCCTCCGATAGTTTTCAAATAAAAATATGATCTAAAATATATTGTGAAACGAACAAACAGTTCCTGTGCGATATTCGGTCTCGGCATCTGAGCGGCGCTCATCTTCAGCAGCGTCGAAACCAAACATGAAACAAAACATGACTTGAAGTCACAGGAACAAGAGTCTGAACTAAATTTATCGGGAAAACAATCCTCCTGAAAGCTTTTTGATGCAAGTCTGGACTTGCTGTCTGCCCCAGTCAGCAGTGTGTTTGAGAGCAAGGGAACAACAAAGGACAAAGTAAAGAAAGAAGTGAAGATGATAATAGACGCAAAATTGCAAGACATTTTGTAGATTTATAAGGTTGTGAATGCGTGCAATTTGCCAAGTCGTAATGATTCTCTTGATAGAACGCATATGACGTTGACGTTGTTTTATATAGGAAGTTTGGTGATTAGTGCACTATTGTTTATTAGTGTAGAATCTTGATTGAGCTGCTTCTACTTCGTATGACTATACGACCGTTGAACACCTTCTTGCTGCTAGAAATACTAGACGACAATCATTATGCGGCCGCTGGGCACCTTCTTGCGACTAGAAATACTACACGAACATCATTAGATAACCGCTGGAAGGTGACGGAGCATAGCTAGTAGAAATGCAACGTGATTACAATGGATGACAGAGAAAAAAAGAATAATATTCACGTCATTAAATCTTTTATCAACGCATTACAATCAAAATTATTCCTTACATGCATCGCACATCCAGTACAATCGGCACAGACATTTTGTTCGCTTCTAAGCAAACAAGACGAAGCGTGGTTTTTCTCTCTCTTTTTCTGCCAGGCTAGAAATGCTTCTCTTCTCCGTTCTGTATAGGGGATCCCGTCACCGCGTAGCAGGATTTGAGGCAAAAAAACACTAATATATCGCCGAAAACACCTGTCGAGAGGAGGCTGCATGAAAGCTCCTAAAAACGGTTGTTGACTTCGGTCGTTGAAGCCGGAAACAGGAGAGAGAAAATGGCTTCGTGTTTTGGGGGCTGTTTTGCTCAGGCCTCGGAAATAGAGCGCGACCCCCCACTCCGCCTCTTCCCTCTCATCTACGCCTCCCTCACTCTACTCCTCGGTGCGATGGGCGGGCGCACTCCACGCAGTCGTGCATACTACAGGTGACAAAGAATAGAGGAGTATCTATAGGAGTGCTGAGACTCTCCAGTGGAGTGGAAGGAGGGCGTGTGCAACAGAGCAATGGATTCTCTGGTGAATAGGGTTCAAGAGTACACATGAGTGCAAATGCACTCTCACCTGACGTGAGGGTTGCACGAGTGTGAATAGGTGTGATTTAACCCAGAGGATTAAACAAAGTTTGCATGTACAAACTTTGATGCGTAATAATAATCTCCTTTAATAGTTATTATGAAATTATAATTAAAATGAAATGTTAGTAAACAGGTACTCAGGGCAACATTATATAACTTTATTTATATATGATGTATTCAAATATTTTTCCGTCAAATGAACTATTTGCAAACAAGACGAAATACAATGATGGTTAGAACACGTCCGTTTACCCATTCGCACATCCAATCAAAAATCAGCTCCCACACGGCCGGAGGGGTTGAGAAATATGTCTACTTAATTCGAATTAAGTTTTCACTAAAAAACTTTACATTTTGCCTTTACGAACTTTAACACATATGTTGTAGTACCAAACACCTGCTACTTGTGATGCATGGATCGTGTCCTGGAGGAACGTGTGTGTGTGTTATGCTTTGCAATGCGGCTTGCACTACAGTTGTGGAGAACGTGGCTAGCATCCGACTTGCAATGTTCCAAAGCCACCAGGACCTTCCTACCTGTATATGACTCCAATTGAGTAAAACCTTCCGGTCAAACTGTGTTGGCTACGTTTCTCATGGAGTTGTGACTGAGTCCGTTAAACATCAACGACCCAATTGATTGATACCCCATCCTTAAACATGAATACACCATGCCCAGTCAAACTTTGGATGGTTTCTGCCATTGACACCGGTTGAATGAGCTCACAACATCCAACACATGAGCCAATTTAACCAATCACTGAGTGGCCTCAGCAAACTATTGGCCGCCATCAGCCAATCACAGGCCAGCCTCATTCAATCACTGGCCGCCCAGTCAATCAATGACCAGCTAATCCCTGGCCAGCCCCAGCTATGGGCTGTTATCTGTCTATGCATCAACTAACGCCTCACTAATGACAGCGTCTCTAGACCCATTAGTGAAGGAAGGGTCGGGATGGCTTCCATTAGTCATCGCGTTATGAGCAAGTAAAGGGGCAGCTCGGCCTGTGGGTGGGGCTCTGGACAAGAGGGAGGACGGCGTGGCCGTGGGGTAGGACTGTGTGCAAGAGGGAGGACGGCGTGGCAGTGGGGTAGGACTGTGGGCAAGCGGAAGGAGAGCTTGACCTGAAGGCAGGGCTATGGGCAGGAGAGAGCAGCATTGTTTGGAGGTACGGCTGTAGACCGGAGTGTGGACAGTTTGTCTTGAAGGTGGGGCCGTGGCCAAGAGAGAAAGACAGCGTGGCCGATGGGCAAGGCTATGGGCACGATGGAGCACAACGTGGTCTGACGGCTTTCATGTCCATATGTTTATTAAAGTAGTCTTCTACTGTACGCTAAATATTTAGTTGAATTATATAGAACCAAAAATAGGTCATGAATTCGTCACATCTGGTAACAAAAAAGGCGCTGTACGGTTCATCGGTAGGGGCGCGGGGTCACACCCAATAAAAAACTAGAGACTCGGATTCTACGGATCCCGTCAATTATTGTTCAGCGGTTATAATAAATAGAATAAGGGTGGAAGACATAAACCCTGGTTCACTTGTATATTATATGTTCATAGCCAAAGAATTCGCGTTCGTTCCCATACTGATTATTAACCGATAACCCCCTACATAGTACAGGCTGGTCCCTAGTTTGTGCTGGGACCTTAAACCGCATGTTTGCATGCATTGTTTGTGACACTTTATATTTAACGTAGTTTAAAATCGGTAAAGCCGGTCAAGAGGCCTTCAAAGGTGAGCTCCATAGCTCCTGGCACGAACCAGGGGGCCGATGGTGAGTAGTAAGAAACCCCATTTAGGCGGGACCAGCATCCCCTCCAGAGCGATGACAACCAAGATTCCAACGGCCAAGAACGTCAGCCACTCCCGTTGGGGCTCTGGTGGAAATGAGGCCCAAATCAATCAATCAATCAGTCAGCCACTCCAAGATGACCAGCGCCACCTCAGCCGAAGATGACCGAAGAGACAACCGCATCGACAAGTTAACCAGGAATGTCCAGGAAATCAGGAATCTACTAAGCCAAGCGACCGGCCTCTCTGAGCAGAGGCACAGGATTTCGCCGCAGAACCTAGCACAATCGACGACCGTCTAACGAGGCTCGAGGCAATGTCAAGGCCATTTTTTCTCCATATCCACGAGCTTAGTAAAGAACCAACAAACTAAAGAACCCGCAACTTACGCAAGTACCTCTACCTCTACGTCCGACGAACACTTCGACGACTCTCCACCCAACAAAAACCCCAACCGAGCTCCGAGGGCTGCAAGGAGGAAGCAATAAACGCCATTCAACGAACACAAATTGTTCAATAATAGTCATACCTTTCCCAAAAAACAGAAGATCACGTTCGACGCCAACGACAGACCCGATATTTGTTCATACAATCTGCGAATAGAGATGGGCTCTTTCACTGACTGACCAGTCTTGACCGTCGCCACCAGCGGCGACGAAGGCTTTGCCATTAGAGTAGACACAAAACTTCAAAGTGACACAATTCTCTCAAAAAATCCATGCAAAATAGTGCCACACCCGATTTTCTCTACAAGTTCAAGTTTGACCTACGTTGAAGATATCCCGAAGGTGGAAATCGAGGAGTACATCACTAGACTCGTTCAGTACGAAGACTGCGTTGTCGAAGCAAAAATCGCACCAAGATCACATCAAGAAGAGAGACCAACACAGCCCTAATACTAAAATTCAACTGCCCTACTCCACCTAAATATCTAGACATTCCCTTCTGTGCCACCAAACCCAAGGTTACACTATTTGAGAGACGTCAGATGCGATGTTATAAATGTCAGAAATACGGACACACGAGAGGAAACTGTAATGGTAAAAACAGATGCTCATACTACTCCCAAGACGACCACGACATACGGGAAGATCCACAGCTGTGCCAGTCCGAAGAACCGCATTGTTTTTACTGCAAAGTCAACGGACACCCTACCGGACATAGAGATTGCCCAGAGGAGGTGACGGAGAGAGCGATCAATACCAGAAAGATCACGGGTCGATGCGCTCTTCCCAGAATGACCCTCCTACCCAGGAGAAAAAACCGGCACCATCCCCCACCCACTTTCTCATAACGCTCAAAGAAAGTGGTGCAAGCAAAGTTGCCTTTTCGACTAATCCATTTATAATTATGAAATAACTCACCGAACAATTTCGAGGAAAACCAAACGAAATTTAACGACAGGGAAAGAAAAATCTGGCCTACATCGTAGAACGTGAAAAAAGTAACGCTGTACAAGAGATTACCCACATAAATAAACTCAAAGGTACAGTTGAAATGCATCCGTCCTTCACCGAGACGAAACTAATTATACACACCTCCCGTTACACCCCTACAACCGACCTCAGTGCTTATGCTGAAGGTCTGACTGAGAATTACGGAGTTACCGAAGTTCATCAAGCAACAAGGATGAAGTTCTACCGTAAATCAAATTACCTTCATAGGATACGACACAACGGAATTCATAGATTTCCTGGGTGAAAAAGGAAGAATCAAAACCTACCCAGTTGCAACATGACCCCCAATGTGCAAAAAATGCTTTGAACAAGGCTACGTCATCGCATGCTGCCAGCCACATACACCCCAACGTTGTAAGGAGTGCGCCGGCGAGCACAACAGAAAAGACTGCACAGCCCGCCACCTTAAATGCTACCACAGCTCATGCTACCATGAGGCAGGCTACCGCGACTGGCAAGTTAACATGGACCAAAAAGAAACAACAATCACACAAAACGAACGCAGAGTCACACGGAAACAAGCCAAGCCAAATCTGGAAAGACGATAACCCAAATCGCCCTTATTATGTCAGAGCAGTCAAATCGTCAATTCAACCGAATTTCACCGACGATATAGACACATCGTCAGGACAACATCGTAACAAGACTCCAGCACTCCTACCTGGCTGCAGTGCTTCCTCACTCAGCCCAGCGACCGCCCCTGCACTAGAGATGCACAGTCCTAGAAATAATTCCTGCGATGCCCAGGAGGACACCGAGATGGATACATCCCCCGCAGTTGACCACTTAGCAAGGATCACTACTATAAAAACGAAAAGACAAAGAGATGAAAAAGCCTTCGATGCCCAGGCGCCACTGAGCAAAAAGATCAGTGACAACCCGCAAATAACAGCTCACCAGGATAAGAATCCAGAACTACCTCCACCTGTTCCAAACGCGGCTCCATTCGTGGAAAAACACTGCGAGAGACACGAGCCCCCGTTAACAAACCCGACTCACGAACACGCCACCAGCGTAAACGATCACGGCCTCGGCGACGGCGCGGCGCTTATAAAAACTATCTCAAAAAAAAAATCATACGCGAGACCCCTGAACAATCATTCATCTCACCTGACCCAAATAGCTCACAGTCTACACAACCACCCACGCAGATCATAAAGGCTACCACAGAAGAGCGCACTCGCTCACGAAGCAAACACAAAGAGCACCAGCCCTCGTCCTCCCACAAGAGCAATTGCAGCCGCGACCGCGGCAATCACAGCAGACCGGCTTCTACCAAAGGCGGACACTCCCGTGAACACTCCCGACCCGGAACCCCTGGGCAAACTCATAAACGCGAACACCACGAAAGCTCCAGCAAATCACGCGACCACTCGAGATTATCAAGGTCTGAGTGTGAATAGCCTTCAAAATAAACACCAAAATACTCTGGTGGAACTGTCAGGGACTCGGAAATAAGACAGACGAATTACTTTCCTTAATCGCCACCCATAAGCCTTTAGTGATAGGCCTCCTAGAGATCAAACTCCGAGAGACCGCCTCATTCAGAATCCCCCAATATATCATACACCACCGCGAAGGCCACACCAACGTGACTGCTCACGGCGGAGTGGCACTTATGATCCATCAAAGCGTACCTCACCTCCCCTTCCCCTGAGGACAGAACTCCAAGCTATCGCTATAAAGATATGCGTCTCAAGGCCAGTAATAGTGGTATCCATCTACTCTTCACGAAGCCATGACCTTTCTGAAGCACTAATGACCGAACTGCTAAACCAACTGCCTCCTTGAAGACTTCAACAGCTACCATGAAACATGGGGATGCGTGAGAACAGACGCCAGGGGAGTGACGATGGCTAACACCATAAGCACTCACAACCTGGTACTTCTCAACGTCGGACAACCCACCCGAATCACCCCCAAAAGTGAAACTGCCATCGATTTATCCATATGTTCCTCCACTCAGGCACCCCAACTCGATTGGGGAGTTTGGCCTTCAACACACGACAGCGACCATAACCCGGTCATCATATCGCTTCTCACCTACTAACCAAGAAACCCTGCTTCGTAAGAACTTCGATTCAACTACCGGAAAGCCAGCTGGATGGAATACTCGGCACACATCGCGTGGAGCGATATGGATGGCATACCCGAAAACATTTCGGAACACGACCTAGTCGCCCAACTAAACGAAAAGTATTAAGCTGCAGCCAAGGCAAGCATTCCCCAATATGCCCTTTCAACCTTCTTTACAACACCTACCGACGTGCTCTGTCTTCCAGGAACCGAGTTGCGTGGAAAATGGCATCTGCTGTATATTGAAAACTTCGAGTGGAGAAGAAACGTGAAAGCTGGGCTCAATTAGTCAACACTATTAATCGAAACACCCCTCTCTCCCAAGTGTGGGAAAAAAAATGGACGCATCCAGGGAAAACCCGAGCGACCTATCAACATCCTTTCAGACGGAGGCAGAACTTTTTCTTCCAACGCGGAAATCACAAATAAACTAGCTCAGACTTTTAGCCAGATATCGCAATCAACAAGCTACACGGCTGCTTCCCCAACGGGAAAAAGACTTGCGAGAAAGTGAACATCTTGACTTTACTTCTAGAAACAAAGAGGCCTACAAAGAACCTTTCTCCCTACACGAACTATAGTGCGCCATAGACCATACTCGTGAAACTTCACCTGGGCCAGACCGTATGCACATCAACATGATCAAGAATCTCCCAGATGGCCCCCGTGAGGATTTATTAAAAGTGTTCAACACTCTGTATTCAAAATCATTTTTTCCGGATCAATAGCGGGAATCTGTTGCTATCCCAATACCCAAACCCGGTAAATTCCACGGTGACCCACATAACTATCGCCCCATTGCTCTTACCAACGTCCTCTGCAAGACCATGGAAAAAATTGTAATCTCACGCCTTGTCGACTACCTTGATATGCATGAAGGCCTGAACAGCATCCAGTGCGGCGGCCACAAACGCCTCTCTACGACGGACCACCTTGCAATACTGGAATCTGACATTAGACAGGCATTTGTCCGAAGGGAACACGTGATTTCCATATTTTTCGACGTGGAAAAAGCATACGATACTACCTGGAAATATGGCATCATGAAGGATCCCCACCGCAAAGGGCTGAAAAGCCACTTATCACGGTACATCCACCAATTCTTGCAAAATCGCACCTTCAGGGTTAAAGCCGGCGACACCCTGTCACCATCCTATCCGCAAGAAATGGGCGTCCCCAAGAAAGCTTCCTCAGTGTCACTTTTCACACTCAAAATCGACCAAATAGCAGACATTTTCCCGCACGACGGAAGTCTGCTTTCATCACTATACGTGGACGACTTACAAATAAGCTACAGGCACTCTAGTCTCTTAACAGTTGAGCAGGAACTCCAGAAATATCTAAACCTAGTCGGGAACTGGACCTCCTTAAACGGATTCCGATTCTCGCCCTCCAACACGAAAAGCATGCACTTTACTCCCGTGCCCGGCTTACACCTAAAACCAGCCCTAAAGCTAAATAACACTCCACTAGTATACGAGGAAGCGATACAATTCCTCGGTCTTGTGTGGGACCCAAATTCAACATAGCGATCTCATATTACACCCCTGGAGACTTGCTGCAAAGAGGCAACCGGACCTATCCTCTCAGTAACATCCTTGAAATTTGGTGCCGATATGGGCACCGGCATGCCATTATTCAGAACAATAATACACTCGCGCATTGACTAAGGAGCAATTCTCTACGGTTCCGCAGCCAAAACCACCCTTGAACCTCTCTTCATCATCGTAAACAACGCCCTTCGTATCACAAAAGGTGCGTTCCGTTCCATACCCATCAAATCCCTGAACGTGCTCGCTAACGAGCTTCCTCTTCCGCTCCGGAGAGACAAACTCTCACTAAAGTACTATTTCAAGACAAGGAGCTACATCAATAGCCCAGCACCCTGCGACGTCACCAACATTCTCGATAAACGCCTCCTTGTAGCTAAGAAGAACATATGCCCACCTTTGATATTAACACTACCTTCATCGAGATTGACGGCTTCAATGTTTATAGAAAAGATAGAGAAAGGAAAGGAGGTGGAACCGTGATGTATGTGCGAGAAGAATATACCTCTTCGCAAGTAATGCATAACGACAGCAATGAAGTTGATGACCTTTGGGTGAACATCCAGGTACGAAAAAACAGATCGTTTGTTGTTGGTTCTCTTTACAGACCCCCCCAAAGCAAGTGTACAGTCTTTTCAATACATTGAAGAAAGATTTCAAGAAGCTATCCGCCTAGGAAAAACGCTGTACATTTTGAGAGATTTCAATGACTATCAATTGAAATTGAAATCCAACAATATGAAGCCGATTTTAGACAGACTCGGGCTGCATCAGCTCACAAAAAGTGCAACAAGAATTACTCCCGAATCTCAAACTGTATTGGATCTGCTCATCAGTAACAATCCGACATCCGTTGTTACCACAGACGTGGAGCCCAATTCTTTCTCGGACCACCATGAAATAAACTGCAGCATTAACATCAAAAAAGAGAAGAAACAAGTATACAAAATAACCTGTCGCACAAAAAGAAATTACACCGCGGATAATTTCAGAGCACAACTAGTGGCAAACGTCGTGATGATAAGACCGATACATTGCACAGATCACGTCACAGAGCAAGCCCAATTACTCACAGACTACTTTCTCACATGTCTAAACGCTGTGGCGCCAACGGAAACTAAAACAATGAAAAGCATGCCGGTTAAATGGATTACAGAAAAACTGCAAAATGAAATTGCACTTAAAAAATATCTCAAATGCAGAGCAAAACGAAGCATCACTTGGTTAAAATTATTTCGAATTTAAAATAGAAGAGTCAAACGAGAAGTCAGGCGGGCAAAAATTAAGTACCATCATGAGGAACTAGAACAGTGCAAAAACAATCAAAAAGAAACGTGGAATGTACTGAAAAGACTTGTTTCCTATAAAAAAAAGATCCTCCCGCCTACTTATCTGAATACTCAAGCCACTTCAGAGAAGTTTAACAACTACTTCGCTGGAGTTGGGAAACAGGTTTTTGAAGAGGTGACCCAGGAAGCTCACCAAAGAATACAAAGCGACGCCACAGATACACGGAGTCCAATAGCTTTCGATGGAGACAGCGACCAAGAAGCAAACGTCAAATGGAAACCAAATCAAGTATCGCAACACGAAGTAAAACGAGCTGTATTTGCCTTGAGGAACACGAATTCTACAGGAATAGATGGTCTAGCCCTACAATATCTGAAAGAAAGCCTCATAGTGACCTTGCCTTATATCAGCACAGTTATTAACACCTCCATAGCTAGTGAAACTTTTCCTGAGATCTGGAAGCATGCAATTATAAAAGCAATACATAAATCTGGGGACATGAATGAACCATCCAACTTTAGACCGATCAGTCTTCTG
>SDVV010033773.1:0-11257 GCA_016164225.1 Gammarus roeselii
AAGACAAATAGCAAATGAGATCAGAGAAACATAGTAAGTGAGGTTATTTTAGTGTTTTGTTGACAGGGTGGTGGTGTTGATGCTCTGAGCGAGCTGGAGAATATTGCTTATGTTACCAGTTTTGCGTTAATCGTCATCGATTGTTTAATTCTGCCTGCCCCTGTCTACGGGCAAGCAATAGAGTGGTACATTTCTGCTTGAAATGAGATACGGTTGCGGAATTTTGAATGTCAGCTGGTAGCTTGTTGAAGCTCTATGGACCTGAAATAGTGAATGATTTGGCCCCAATCTCTGTTCTTCTGAACTCTGTGTCAAGGTTATTTTCATTTCGTGTTGATCGTTGATGGCCCGCTTTTCAAGATGTCAACACAACAACATTGGAACAAGCGAGATTGTTCGAAATTTGATAAAAAACGTACTGCTTCGCTCAGTTCTAGTCGTTCCTGGATGTTCAACCACCCAAGTTTCTTGAGAATTGGTTTCACGTGATCTTTCTTTCTAAAGTTCCCATCGTGAGCAACTTTTGCGGTGGAGTTTATGCTGCGTTGAATGTCTGAGAGTAATGTTTTTGTGCACTTAACCCAAATGGTAGGACAGTAGTTTAAATGAGAAAAAATCAGAGCATTGATTACAAGGAGTCTAGACTTGAAGTCGAGTTGTTTCTTCGTTTGACTGGGAAACGTGAGTGTACCATTCATTTTAGAGCAGAGCTTATCAACATGAAGTCCAAAGGTCATATTGGGATCAAGCCGCACTCCCAGACTTTCGACTTTGTCATGAGGGATTTTTGCGCACATAGAGTCAACAGTAAAATTTTCGGGAGCTCTCTGTGCGATTGCTTTGGATCCCAGGATAATGCATGATGTTTACTTGTATTAACTTAAAGCCCATTTGAAGAATACCAATTATTTATGTGGGTCAGCGCTGTTTCTGCATCCTTCTACAGCTTTTTTAATTCGTTTGCTAGTGTAACGAACAGCAATTGAACATCGTCCGCGTATGATGTCATTCTGGCACTGTCGAGAGGGTTTCCACAGTTCATGTCATTGATAAACAGAAGGAAAAGAACCGGTCAGAGAATCGATCCTAGTAGAACCCCGAAATTTACCTGTCCTGGAGAAGAGATGATTTTTCCATCTAACACGACAGACTGGGACCGCTGCCTGAGATAGCTTTCAAACCAGGGTGTTTGGAAGTTCAGTTGTAGCAGTTTGTACATCAAAATATCGTGACTTACACTATCAAATGCCTTAGAGAGGTCAAGCAGCACGAATAATGATAGACTATTTGCGTCTATAGCTTTGTATACGAGTTCGGAGATTTTCAGTAGCGCGTCTTCAGTAGAGGTCTTCCGTCTGTATGCATACTGACATCCATTGATCAGGTTCGCCTCTTCTAGGTAGTCAAGGAATTGACGTGCAATGATATTGTCCAGGATTTTTGAAGCTACTGGTAGTAGGACCATGGGCCTGTGGTTTGAAGGGTCGTTTACCTCCCCTTTTTATGAATAGCTTTGATTAGCGGGAGTTTTCAATTTTAATGGAAGGTATTTGTTACAATGGATGTGTTGATGAGCGGCTATAGATATGGCAAAATAATTTGTAGCCCGTCTTTGAGGCACTGTAATGCTATTCTATCGTTCCCATAAGAATTGGTATTTTTAAGCGCGAAAATAGCCGAAGCAATATCCAGTCTGCTTACCGGGTTCGGTGTCTAAATTTGGTAGTTCTTGGTGGATGAGTCGTTATGAGATGGAACTGTGAACTGAGTTAGCTTATGCATTACCGGGGTTTCGTGAACCACCGAGAAAGTTTTGCTGTGTTCGTTCATTACCTCTTCGTATGTGTGCTTTCCAACGTTAGCGAAAAACTCATTGAACGATTTTGCAATTTCTTCTGGATTTTCATCATTTGAGGACTTATATGGTTTCTTGTGGGGCACAATATTCCCAAGGATGTTCCAAGTCTGCTCCGGGTAGTTTTTAGCTTTTTTTCTAATTCAGCAAGGTGCGCATCTCGCTTTGCTTTGCCTACTAAATTTTTCACGCGTTTTCTCATCGGTTATCAAACCACTCGCATGCCATTCACAACACGCGATTCTTTGGTCAAATCCGTGCTATTTTAATCTGTGTTACTTCTATCACCATTTTTATTAGCTTGACCTTTCAGAAACTTCTGAAAATATTTTGGGTTTTGTATTTCCTGCTTGGGTTCAGCAGTCATCCAGCTGACTGGAAGTAGAGTATATAGTGGCGAAAACCGCTTTCTGGAGTCACTTTTGGTGGGCGGGGGGTAGGGTGCAACTCATGCAACCTTGACTCAAGCGGCCGTACGGGAGTTCGCGCAGAAACGGGGAGCGGGGGGTGTAGGGTAGGACGGGGGGTCAGTGAGCGGAAAGCTTATACATGTTAACAGATTATATATTTAATAAGGGTATTAGCATTTCAATGCTTGGGGGATATTGCAACTTCGATGTTTTCATATTGCATTTATGCATTTTCAATGCTGTGTCCACTGAATGTTTTTTGGGGGTATTGATAAACATGCATTTATAAGATAATTTTTTTTGCTAATAACTTATATGTAGTATTATATATTAAAAAGACCCACTTTCCGGACACCTTCATGATGAATTTTCAACCTCGATATCAATTTATACGTTGCTCGCTGTTGATCAATTATACACGTGACATAGATTCAATTAGTTTCTTGTTATTTCCTCCGATTGTATTAATCAGTACCCTTGCGCTAAGCTTTAATTACTCCTGCAGTAACCCCTTAATTCGTATTTCTATGTGAGCTAACCGATGAAGGAAAATAGATTCATTATTTACAGGATGACTGAATCATTCCTAGAGAAGAATCACTTAAGAGTATAATTGACTCCTTCCATGCTTGATTGGTGGGTTCGTAGCGGTGGGGGGTTGGGATATTTTTATATGTTTTGTTCATTTATCACAATATTTTCTTTAAAGGATTAGTGTAGTAGGCATGTTATACATCTCAATTTGCAGCCTCAGTCTGTTCTTTGTCTGTTCTTTGTCTTATAAATTTGTTTCCGTGGGCACGTTTGCAACGTTGTCAGTGTTAGCATCGTTATATATTTATGGATGGTTTATTGTTTCTATATATTTTTCTGTAGACATATATGTTGGTATTCATATCTAGTTGTGGTATATTTGACTCATTCGGAGGTTGTTTGGTGGATTTGTAGCCGCAGGGGAGTTGGGATATTTTTGTCTGTTATGTTCATTTATCACTATATATAATGTTATTAGGATTAGTGTGGTAGGTATGTCTTATATCTCAATTTGCAGCCTTAGTGTGCGCAATTGAATTTTAGGCTATGTTATGCATCTTTCACATTATTTCAGGCATATTTGGAAGGTTATTGCATCATTTTGGTATTTTATATATACATATATAACATTCTGTTACGATTTACCCGTGGTTACTTTAGTTAAAGAGATGTTACTTTAACTCTGTTTTGGACCGAGTTGAGGCTAATTTCATCAGATTTTGTATGTACTGTACCGTATTTACTTTAGGTTTCAGTTATGTCGCTCGTATGTCATGGTATCTTATACACATTAGTTGTTGCTTGGTTACATGCTAGTTCATTCTCGTTCATCGTGGTTTTAATGTATGTTTTAGGTATTCTAGAGAATTAATCTTCTTGCTTTGCTATAACTCGTGAGTTTTAGTATGTGTCTTTGAGTTTTTGTACGTTCTCTGTTCAATTTTCTTCTTCAATGCAATCTGTTAGTTATTTATACAATATCGGAATATATTTCATTTGTATCTACAATATAGAACATTATTTCAGGTCTAATTAGTTAAGTGTTGTTTATTTCTGTGTTTTATATGTCTTCTTTCATCCTGATACAATATTTGACGTGGTTATTATAGATATAGAACGGACGATTTGTTACAAACTTGGTCTTGCTTTTAGGGTATTGTATGTTTATTGTACGACCATTCTTCAACATTTAGGAGGAGTTAGAGTCCTCTAGGCAAAAGCTCGTTCTGTTTATGCTTGTTTGTGTAAAAATACCGACTTATTAGGATGGATACCATAATATAAAACACTTTTCATGTGAATTATAGCAGAGTAGAGCATCTTATTTAGCTATTGTATATATGTTGTTGTTGTAGGTTATTTCTTCCACGATAATCATAGGACTGTATGTTAAAGAGGTGTAAGTCCGTACTACATCTTTGTGGAATTTTCGTAATTGAACCCTAGCAAGTGTAAAGTGTAGCGTTTAGAAGACGATTTCCTGGATGGAGGGGTCCTGGTGTAGAAGTGGTTTACACTCTTTGGTTGGTATTTTCGGATTTCTTTCATTTTCAACGTGAATTTTGTATGGCCTTGTCGATGGAGATCTTAAGTTCCATGGGTTTGTTAGTGAGGTTATACGCCAAGATGCTCATCGTTGTTGTGGTGTACTTAGATTGTTAATGAACAGAAGCCTAACTTTTTATAGCCACACACTCTCTGAGACTCATTCTTTACCACCGTACCTGTGTCTAGATTCTTGGTTATATCCAGGATGTGACTTTGCTCGATGTTGTTCAGAGACGACGAATTAAACAGATGCAAGGTATGTCTGAAGTTTTGTACGTGACTGGATGTTTTCTTTGAAATTTGTTAAATATCAGCGATAGATTGCTGAGAAGTGACCTAGTAAAGCATTGTCGAGTTCGTTGTTATGACACAGTGGGCTTGAATTTGTACTCCCAGAGGCATAGCATCAGTTAGGTCTAGAAATTTTGTTATAGATTTGAACAGGTATCATATTATGAATAATATTTTTCACATTAACTCAGCGTTAAATGTCAGTTATTTTCGGTATGGCTGTTATGATAGTATACGATCTTAGTCATGAACCAGATCACGTGGGATATTGGAGTAGGATTTATCATCTGGGTGCGGTAGGATACACAGTATATAATAGTTAATCGTTGTTGCTTAGGGTAGAGTATAGAATCTTATTTAGCTAATTTTATAGTTGTTGGTGTACATTTTGATGTGTGTTGAGTGTTACTAGATGCTTATTCCCGAACGTCATAGTTTTATAAATGATTGTGATCCGTTTGCATTTCGGACACTATGAAGTTATTGATTAATTCAGGCTTTGATATGAGATTCGTTCCCATTCAGAATATTTGTCTTTTTTCGACTATTTACCAGATCCACCGTAGCATTTTTCAATGAAGGTTTGTGATGATGGCCGTAAACCTAACCAGTACTTGCCTAATATTACCAATAATTGTACATATTTTCCCCGTTTTCATAAGTATGGTAGGTAATTCTTCATTGATTTGAGCTATATTCATATCAAATCTATCCACTTGACTCTTATTTTTACCAATATTTACCAAATTATGTACCTACATATATATATGTATTTTTTTTCACTTTGCCTGTGACAACTCCATTAATCCCGACTAGCTTCAAGTAATGTTAAATGTTCGCACGTTTATGGACTTTCGAGTTCAAAACGGTCATGTAAGCTTCCCGCGTGAATCAGTGTTTGTTACGGCTGTTAAAGCGTTAGCATGTTTTTTGTATGGTTTTACTGTTGGAATATGATTTTTTGTAATGATGGATGTGCTGCTCCTACCATTTTCGTATATTATAACGAATTTTGAATAAATTAACTCTAACTTTTTTTCAACAGATCTGTGATGTATGGTTCGCAGTCAACAAGATCTACATAATTAGTGAAATATATATCAATGTACGACAACATAGATCAAATATCAATGAATGCAAAAAGAGATATCACAACCTGCCAAATACATTAATACTTAGGCAACCTAACCCAACAGTCATCCTAACCAATAGTTATGTAGTTTCATTCAAGTTTAATGCTTATGTATGATATTGATATGAATGAATCTCTCCATTGGGCTGTATATTTACCATATCAAAACCAGTTTGAATACATTTCTCCAATTTAATCAAGCAAATATCCTCTTGCAGATGTTTGGAGTCTAGAATTTCATCGATATCTCTGTTATATGTTTGTATACGTACGTGCATGTGTATATTCGAGCGTATGTACGTGTACATTTAATGAAATTTAAATTTTGTTATGTATGTATTTATTTTTTTCATTACATGTACACGTACATACGCTCGAATATACACATGTACGTACGTATACAGCTCTATACACGTACATACATACATTCATGTTGACCACGGTGAGCGATGATGGGCTTAATGTTTTGCTAGATGTAACATGTAATCAAGATATAAAAGGTATCTGCACGCCGAAAATGGAGTCAGTGATACGTGGAGAACAAGCGGAGACGTGCGTATCGTCTCAGAATAAATGAAAATGGATGTTCACATCTAAAAAATTTGTTTACGAGTGTTGGATGAAAAAAATCTCCGTAGATGATTTAGCTTGGTTCGAGGATATATTGACAAGTTACGGAGATATCAATTATCTAAGAATGCGGAGAACGAGAATCACAAGAGTGGGAACTATTATCCATATATGGAAGGACAATGAAGAAAACAGGATTTGGGTAACTGATTTCAAAACAATTCAGTCGTTTGTAAGAGTTCAAAGAAAATAAGGAGGTATATCTAGAAATTGATATATCCCAAACAGAAAACTTCCACACATATAAGAAATTGGGTTAGTGGAAAATAATTCTATCTAGGGACTGAAGAAAATCTGGAGCGTATGATAGAGTTTCTTTCGGATCAAGATTGGAGGTACATTGAATTGGCTAAGATTCGAATAATTAAAGTTCGCAGAAAAGAAGAAGAAGAATTTTTATGGAAATGCGGGGATCTACATTTAGGGAGATACGGGGATAGAGCAGGTTTGTATTCGTATCAAAGATATGGTGGACTATATGAAGGAATTTGAGAGGAGACTGCTACAAAGTGATGATGGGTACGGTTGTATGTTTGCACCATGTTGATAGAAAAATGCATAAACATTGATGCATCCAGCAAGATCTATAATTAATACTGATAAAAAAACAATAAAACTATGAAAATCCTAAATTAAATTGTTTATATTATCCTAAAGAATTCGAAGGGTGAACGATGTATTGCATACATTTTGTCAGACGGAGTTAACATCGAAATTGTTGAAGTCGGTAGAAGAATATATTTAAAGGGGTTGGAATTATGGCATAAACCTATTTCGGGGTCAATGCTGTATATGTGTGACAATGGTGAGAAATGAATCAGAGTCCGATGAGAATAAACTCAGTCAATATTGGGATTCTATTGTGTAAGGATAGGTTATAGCTTGAGTCCTCGATTGTTCGAAAGAAATGGGGTGATGGGGGTCTGTAAACTTTGCCAGAAAGAAATAAAATTGAATATACATAAATCCACGAGTAATGTCTGGAGACATTCGAAACGGTGTCATCGTGAAGAGTTTGAAAAAAATGTTGGAAAGAAAAAAGGCAGATCAAGTGTGCAAGTCGTCAAAAGATGAAGTGTCAGGAGATATTGAAGAAAAATGTGGTAAACTTGGTATGAGATGAAGTTGCCCGTTTGAATGATGATGGAAACAAATATAAATTTCTTGTAACTTTGAATCCATCTAAGATGGAAAAATCTGACCTCTCTGGTAACATATAAGAGTCGAGATTGATTGAGAAGAAGAAATAAATAGGTGTAAGTTATCAAAGCTGCGAAGGATAGATCAAAAATGTAGAGTCAAGTGGAGATTAATGTTATGCCTTGTATAAAACAACGACTGAATATCGAACATAAGTTAGGTTAGGTTAGGTTTTTGATGATTTACTATATCAGAATTGGATGTGTGTATCAAACTGCAAAGTATTGATCAAATGTAGAGACAAGTGGAGATTTGTATTATGCATAGTATAAAACATCAACTGAATACCGTACATGAGTTAGGTTAGTTCAGGATAGGATGATTACTTCTTTTAACATAACATACCATGATGCTGATGCACATAAGATATCTTTTATCAACGACAAGGATGTTGTTCTATGGGTGAGGTTAGGTTGGGTAGGTATTAATGCATCCGGCAGTGTATGGTAATCCTTATGCAAAATGTGTGTAAATAGCGACATTATACTGACATCGACTGTGAATACGCCTACATTATACCAGCATATGCCGGCATGTGCCGGCATATGGCGAGATCAAACCGTGAATACAGCTACATTATACCAGCATATGCCGGCATAGGGCGGTATCAAACCGTGATAAAATGTATGAAAAAATCCCGAGCGATGACACATAATTCATGGATAAGTTGGTTTGGATGACTAGATCTTTGAACCTATTATCGCGTACAACTGATCCACATTCAAAAACTTTGCAACAAATGAAGTGAATTTGTTCATGTGGAACCTACCTGTTGAGTCTCGTCCAAACATATAACAGAGATATCGATAAAATTCTGGACTCTAAACATCTGCAAGAGGATATTTGCTGGATTAAATTGGAGAAATGTATTCAAACTGGTTTTGATATGGTAAATATACAGCCCAATGGAGAGACTCATACATATCAATATCATACATAAGCATCAAACTTGAATGAAACTACATAACTATTGGTTAGGATGACTGTTGAGTTAGGTTGCCTAAGTATTAATGTATTTGGCAGGTTATGATATCACGTTTTGCATTCATTGATATTTGATCTATGTTGTCGTACATAGATATATATTTCGCTAATTATGTACCTGAGACAAGAAATATATTCTAGATCTTGTTGACTGCGGACCATACATCACAGATCTGTAGAAAAAAAGTTAGAGTGGATTTATTCAAAATTCGTTATACTAGACGAAAATGGTAGGAGCAGCACTCCATCATTACGAAAATCATATTCCAACAGTAAAACCATACAAAAAACATGCTAACGCTTTAACAGCCGTAACAAACACTGATTTACGCGGAATGCTTACATGACCCTTTTGAACTCGAAAGTCCACAAACGAGCGAACATCTAACATTACCTGAAACTAGTCGAGATTAATGGAGTTGTAACAGGCAAAGTGAAAAAATTTGTATATATTAATATGTAGGTAAATAAATTGGTAAATATTGGTAGAAATAAGAGTCAAGTGGATAGATTTGATATGAATAAAGCTTAAATCAATGAAGAAATACCTACCATACGTTTGAAGAAGGGGCAAATATATACAATTATTGGTAATATTAGGTTAGGACGGGTTAGGTTTACGACCATTATCACAAACCTTCATTGTAAAATGCTGCAGTGGATCTGGTAAATGGCCGAAAAAAGTCAAATATTCTGAATGGGAACGAATCTTATATCAAAGCCTGAATTAATCAATAACTTCAAAGCGTCTAGAGTGCAAACGGATCACAATCATTTATAAAACTATGACGTTCGGGAATAAGCATCTATTAAAGACGTGCGATTGGATAACATAATTGAGATAAACATTAAATTATTGAATAATTTCAACACTAACACTCAACACACATCCGATAGATTAGTTCTCCAAGACAACATGAAACCTGACCCAAATTCAATGTCGAGAGGGGAAACACACCAAATTTTTGAAGCATTACATCCAAATAAGCGTGTTTTATTCCCAACATTCCATGAAATTAGGCAAATTCATAACGATTGCAGGTATATTCCTATGATATCAAATCAAAATGTACACCAACAACTATAAAAATAGCTAAATAAGATTCTCTACTCTACCCTAAGCAACAACGATTAACTATTATATACGGTGTATCCTACCGCACCCAGATGATAAATCCTACTCCAATATCGCACGTGATCTGGTTCATGCCTAAGATCGTATACTATCATACCAGCTATACCGAAAATAACTGACATTTAACGCTGAGTTAATGTGAAAAATGTTATTTTTACTATGATACCTGTTCAAATCTATAACAAAATTCCTAGACCTAACTGATGATATGCCTCTGGGAGTACAAATCCAAGCCCACTGTGTCATAACAACGAACTCTACAATGCTTTACTAGGTCACTTCTCAGCAATCTATCACTGATATATAACAATTTTCAAAGGCAACATCCAGTCACGTACAAAACTTCAGACATACCTTGCATCTGTTTAATTCATCGTCTCTGAACAACATCGAGCAAAGTCACATCCTGGATATAATCAAGAATCTAGACACAGGTACAGTGGTAAAGAATAAGTCTCAGAGAGCGTGTGGCCATAAAAAGCTAGGCTTCTGATCATAAACAATCTAAGTTCACAACAACAACGATGAGCATCTTGGCGTATAACCTCACTAACAAACTCGTGGAACTTAAGATCGACATCGACAAGGCCATACATAATTCACGTTGAACATGAATGAACTCCGGAAATGATAAACAAAGAGTGTAAACCACCTCTACACCAGGACCCCTCCATCCAGGCAATCGTCTCCTAAACGCTACACTATACACTTGCTAGGGTTCAATAACGAAAATTCCACAAAGATGCAGTACGGACTTACATCTCTTAAACATACATTCCTATTATTATCTTGGAAAAAATAACCTACAACAACAATAATATAAAATAGCTAAATAAGATGCTCTACTCTGCTATAATTCACATAAAAGTGTAATACATTATGGTATCCATCCTAATAAATCGGTCTATTTACACAAATAGGCCTAAACAGAACGATATTTTGCCTAGGGGACTCTTTAACTCCTCCTAAATATTGAAGAATGGTCGTACAATAAACATACAATACCCTTACAGCAAGACCAAGTTTGTAACAAATCGTCTGTTCTATATCTATAATAAACACGTCAAATATTGTATCAGGATGCAAGAAGATATATAAAACACTAAAAATAAACAACGCAAAACTAATTAGACCTGAAATAGTGTTCTATATTGTAGATACAAGCGTAATAAATTCCGATATTGTATAAATAACCTACAGATTGCTTTGAAGCTGGAAATTCAACAGAGAACGTACAAAAACTCAAAGACACATACTAAAACTCACGAGTCATACATAGCAAAGCAAGAAAAAATTCTCTAGAATACCTACAACATACATTAAAACCACGATGAACGAGAATGAACTAGCATGTAACCAAACATCAACTAATGTGTATATGATACCAAGACATACAAGCGACATAACTGATACCTAAAGTAAATACGGTATAATACATACAAAATCTGATGATATTATCCTTAACTCAGTCCAAAACAGAGTTAAATTAACATCTCTTTAACTAAAGTAACCACGGGTAAATCGTAACAGAATGTTAT
>SDVV010033774.1:0-11257 GCA_016164225.1 Gammarus roeselii
TGTTGGAGTTGATGTCGTGTTGTTGCAGTGCTGCTGGAGTTGATGTCGTGTTGTTGCAGTGCTGCTGGAGTTGATGTCGTGTTGTTGCAGTGCTGCTGGAGTTGATGTCGTGTTGTTGCAGTGCTGCTGGATTTGATGTCGTGTTGTTGCAGTGCTGCTGGAGTTGTTGTCATGTTGTTGCAGTGCTGCTGAAGTTGATGTCGTGTTGTGTGCAGTGCTGTTGGAGTTGATGTCGTGTTGTGTGCAGTGCTGTTGGAGTTGATGTCGTGTTGTTGCAGTGCTGTTGGAGTTGATGTCGTGTTGTGTGCAGTGCTATTGGAGTTGTTGTCGTGTTGTGCGCAGTGCTGTTGGAGTTGATGTCGTGTTGTGTGCAGTGCAGTTGGAGTTGATGTCGTGTTGTTGCAGTGCTGCTGGAGTTGATGTCGTGTTGTTGCAGTGCTGTTGGAGTTGATGTCGTGTTGTTGCAGTGCTGTTGGAGTTAATGTCGTGTTGTTGCAGTGCTGCTGGAGTTGATGTCGCGTTGTTGCAGTGATGCTGGAGTGATGTCGCGTTGTTTCAGTGATGCTGGAGTTGATGAAGTAGGAAAGACGATGTACGAAGATAGGATCTGGATTGTCTCGTTCACAGTCTCGATATTGAAAATATTTAATAACAAACTTATCGTTTCTTAGGATAGCTGTAGCTGTTAGAGAAATATATGCATAAATACTGAAGGTTAAAAAATATCTAGTATATGCAATACTGCAGAGATTTGTAGATTCTATAAAAAAATAGAATTAGCAGTGTTCTTATAGGGTTCCATTTCAGGCAGAACAATTGTGCTGTTGCTCTTCTACGATGGTTCTCATAAATCCTACAAAGGTGCAGGAATGCACAATTCCTGTCGTGGAAGATTACCTGAAAAAAAACATTACTATTGCATGTAGGATGAGAATGATACAGGTTAGTAGTCTTCAGGTCAATATGAAAGGATTCAGAGAAATAATAAAAATCTGGAAAAATATCACATTAAAGATGTACATACCTTGTAGAGAAAATTCACATCAATCTTTCCATGGAACAAACAAGCGATTCAAACAATCAACGTGCAGGTATATTTAATTTACGCACGACCATATCTTACTGGCCATATCCTGCTCAAGCACTTGGTGAATTTCCTTAGATTTTACGTTATGCGGGTTGTTGTTTATAAATAATATCTTGTCGTGAATAAAATTATACATCTAGTTAATTTTGTATACATTATATGATAACTAAACAGATCTCACGATTCTAGATTGAAACGGTTAGTGGTTTTGCCAAAAAAAACTATAGTTTGGCAAACAGCAGGACAATTCTTTTTGTTGTGTCATTTGTTGTGTCATTTTGGTCGTACAGGTTCCCAGAACAGCCTCTATAAGCCCGGACATCTTTATTGAGAGCATATCCCATTATTTGAATGGACGAGAGTGCAGGAGTAAATGAGATGATGCATACCATCCAGTCGAATTATGAAACGATACTCTTCTTAACCAAGTTAGATACTCTGTTTACAAGCTCTATAGGAAAAGTTTTACGGTCCACCTCACGATATCCGAACAACACCTTGTTTATGACCTCCTGCTTAATTGGCTGGGGCGATAACATTCAAAGCGGTACGAACAGTTAGGCGGGCCAGTTTATGGAGGCTTGCACCAGAGCAGACCTTATCCAGTCAGTTTGCAAGGGCTCCCAACACGCTTCGATGAGCCTTTAAGGTTGATCTAATACCCGATAACAGACTTCATCTAGTCAGTTTGCAAGGGCTCCCAACACTCTGCGATGAGCCTTTAAGGTTGATCTAAGATCAGATAGCAGACCTTGTCAGACTCATTTACATGGATCCGCCCAGCAGCTCCTTTCTCTTTAAGGTTTATCACTGGCCCAATTGCAAAGGATCGATGGAGACTCATTTCAATAGCGAATAATTGGAATGGTTGGCTGGGAACGGCTGGTAATAGTTCACGGTGGAATCTGATAATCATGGCATTCCAGACCTCGCGCAATGCAAATGCAGACGCTGCAAGGTTCCCCTAAAATTCCAATCACGTTTTTATCGGCGCTTGCTGAAATTCCCAGGGCTATAAATAGAGGGATTGCTGAAATGCAGGGCAACAGAATGGAAGGGAGTCTATTCTCAATGTCATATCGTATTGCCGACGAAACAGAATTCTAATTTAAATATGACGCGGTGAAAGGCCAGTCATCGAACTGAACAACACGAGCCGAGATGCATGTCTCCGCGTTGATATAATGCACACAAAGGCGCACATTGATATTGTGCACTAGTGCGACAGGTTCCTGTACACTGACTCGTTATCGCCAGACTAAAGCCGCCTCCTTTTCGTGAAGAAAATCCTCAACTCAGTACGTCTCATTCTGCAGGGACTCTTCGTACAAACACGCCACTTTAATATGTCAGCGTTATGAAAAATAACACTATTTTATATTTTCTAATTGTAAAATTGCGTCATGCACGTGTCCAGTAACTCAGCTTCTATGTACGAGTATCGCAGTATGTGTTTCTTGGTCTGAGAAATGTGTGTTTTATGTGTCTCGCTTTATCCAATTGATAAATGGTTTGTAGAAGTTTCAACTCCAAGCGTTCGCACACCTGCACGAGGCTTGAATAGTGCTTCCATCCAATCATGATCAGAGGGGAGAGCGTTGGATTTTTATGGCCTCTCGTTGTATTGTAATACAAGTTGGGATAACATGAACAGGTATATAACAGACTAAAGCAAATTTATTCGTTTGGAAAACTATATTTTTATTTACTCAACTCGTGAAAGTTTAGTGTTACATAAGAAGCGCTCTTTTATACTCTCAAATTCCAATTTTCAGTGAAAATTGGAGCAGAATTGGCCAGGAAGACACGAATGTAGAAATGGGACACGATTCAGAGCCAAGCAAACAGGCTGAGAAGCGTCAGCATAACATTGGCTTAGTGACGTCACGTCAATCGTTTCCTAAAAAATTTAAGGGAAATCCCAATCGTTAAATCACTAAGTCCCAGAAACGACTCGGCAGATAGTTTTATCTTCACATACAATTATTTTCATAGTTTACCGTCTTCACAGGAGAGAATTTCAATAATATCCCAGAAGTCGAACTCCCTGGAGAAGTGCAAGCGTTGGGAAAATATTCAATTCCTTGTTGGTGAAATAGAGGAACAACTCAGCAAACTAAATATTTACAAATCTACAGCACCAGATGACCTGCATCCGAGAATATTACGGAACCTCTCCGAAATCATAAGGGGCTCACTGACAGAGGTCTTTAACAGGTCTATGACTACAATCTCACTCTGTGGTCAGAAAAAACTTGAAAAGATTGATAAAGATATATATAACATGTCACCTCGAGAGAAACCACCTCATCAAGGAAACCGACTTCGGCTTCATAAGCAAACTCAGCTGCCAGTCCAATTTCCTGGACTTTTCAATAAGGCCACCAAAATTTACGATAAAATCAAAGCTGCCGACCTTATTTATCATGACTTTTAAAAAGCATTTGAGAAGGTCCCTCACGAACGCCTACTGATAAAAGTGGAGGGGCTTAGCATAACTGGAAACGTGGCCAGGTGCATCCGAAATTGACTTACGGGCTGCAAGCAACGTGTCTGTGTTGGTCAAGGAAAAAGTCGTGGGCTACGGTAACATCAGGAGTACCCCAGGGCAGTGTTCTTGGGCCCTTTCTTTTTATAATCTATATAAATGACCTCGACACAGACATCGTCGGTAGGTTATACAGTATACTAATGACGCTAAACTGCCACAAAGCGGACTGGGAGAAAGATCGCATACTATCCAAAGGGGGTCTTACTAAACTATTGGACTGGTCGGATAAGTGGTAAATGAACTTTAATATTGAAAAATGCACTGTTATACACATCGGGTCACAAAATCGAAATTCTGCCTACGTAATGGCAGATAAGACTATGACTGAAGTTGACCAACATCGAGATCTTGGAATATTAATCCCCAAAGATCTGAAGTGGGAAAACCAAGTGGAACCTAGCTACATGAAAGCCAATAGAGTTCTTGGCTGTATATCCAGAAACTTCCACTACAGGTCCAGGGACATCGTGTTTCCATTATATACTTCACTCGTCAGGTCTTAAATGGAATTTGCAGTTAAATTTTGTTTCCCTCACCTAAGGGGGGATATCAACGAAATGGAACGTGTTTAGCACCGAACAAGAAAAATTATTCCGGAACTGAGAAATAAGACATATCCGAAAAGACTCGACGAAATTAAACTGATATCACTTGTTGTAAGACGACTTTGAGGTCAGTTAATATAAGCCATTAAATACCTAAATATTTTTACTGGAGCTAGCCCGGAGGGCCTCTGCAAACGAGATCATACCCCAAGGAACAGAAATAATCCACAAAAACTGCAGCTAAAACCATTCAGAACATCAGAGGCCGAGAACTTTTTTCCAATCACGAAACCAGCAATTTGGAGCCGTTTACCACATGTTGTGGTAAACAGTAATGAAGTTAACACCTTTAAAAAGTCTCGATTAACAATAGGAGACAAATCCAACCCCTTACTAAACAAAATGGGACTTGAGTATTATTGCTGTCTAGGTGGCAACAACCTCTGTTGGAGCCTTCAGCATCCGGCAGCCCATGAACAATAGACACCTCATCTAGGCTGGGCTAGTTGTACTGCAAATTCAACTTTGGAATACTGCTAGATTAGACTCTTCAGCCCGTCCTAAGTATACAACTACTACTACTAATTATTGTTTTCTGGTATGGACTACACAAATATTACGTAATGGAGGCACTAAGATGTAGTCGAAGCAGGCTCAAGCGATATCATTAGTCCTTATCTTGTGACCTGCAAGTTTAGGTAATGTCTTTCACAAAGACATGAAACGGTCCCTGCAAATTGCAGAGGCAAAAGTCTGGGGTTACCGAGTGACCTGCTGGTGTGCTACGAAACAGATCGCTACAACGTTTCATGTTTCATAATGTTTATTTAGTGATCACTGATAAGAACTTCAAAAAATGACGACAGCAATATAATAAATTGATTTCATATATATTGACCTAAAACGAAAGACTTGTTTTATGGGAAATTAGTTTATAATTGACATATTTGTAATGCACTTTAATGACCTAAATGTTGAGCCTTGAATGGTAACTCTCTTCTCATATTATTGATACGAAGTCATGTGATGGATACCCGCACAGAGAACTTTTCAAAGCGATAAAACTGTTTGCTCGTATACGTTTATTCATTCATGAGCACCAAACCTATACGTACTCTTAATCCATATATAAAAAATCAATAGCATTTTTTGATGACGTTACCACATTATTTATGAATATTTTGCTGATGTTGATGCATGAGTCACTGAAAATTCTGTGCTGCTTGGATTGAATCATTCTTTCTTTGGGCAAAACACATAAAGCATACAAGCCAGTTGACTTCAAATAAAAATATGTATTGACTACCAGTCTGCTTCCTTTGTGCGAAGCTCTATTCTTCACTCCCCCCACCCCTGCTACCTCTAGCGACAGACCCATTCTCCGACCCTGTTTATTTCCTGTTCCCTTGTCCCCTCTTCCCCCTTTTTGAGTTCTGTTTCAACTCAGTAAATCTGGCCACCATAAATACGGCTTGTAACAATGCCACAGCGGCGGCGGCTTCCTCACCTTCGTTGGCCGGGCAGTCGGGCCTCTCCGGTGGAAGGGCCGTGTGTAGGTTACTGGGATCCGGTCTACGGTTGGCGGTCCGAAAGATACTGGGCTTGGGAGGAGGGTGTTATGTAAGCTACGGGGATCTGGACCGCGGATGACGGCTCGACGGATACTGAGCTTGAGAAGATGGTGTTATGTTAGCTACGGGGATACGGACTATGGTTGGCGGCTGGAAGGATGCAGGGCTTGGGAGGAAGGGGTACGCTAGCTGCGAAGATCTGGACTTTGAAGCCTAGCTCATAGGGTACGAAACTCCTGACTGAGGAGGCCGGTAAGTTGGTTACGGGGCTCCGAACTGCTAAGTAAACCCATAGTCTATTAAACTGGGCTCTACAAAGTCAAGCTTATAAGAGATGAAACACCGGACTGTGGAAGTCTAAGAGTAATTATTTATCACGTGAACTGTTTGCTAGTCAATTGGTCACCGATCTTTCAAGTTGCATGCTCCTAAACATTTGTTTTATTATAATTACCCGACATAATATAATAAAACGAATATTTCCCTATCAACATCCCCCCAAACTAAATACAACTAACAAAAGCCTAACATAATAGGGCTTATTGTAATGCAAGATCCATTGCTAGATCGCGGAAACTTTAGAACGCTGCAACTAACCTGCAAAATGTTTTATCAATACCGGCATTGATGTGTACGGCTTTTACGCAGTGCAGTTTTTGTCCTATGAGACATTTTCAATATTAGTTCCATTCAAGTGAAAACGTCATCAAATTGAAAGGAAACATTAAGTAATGTCAGAGTGTTGCAAACAAGCAATCCATTCAATCTCTACACCAGTTCCAGTCACTAGAAGAGTTATCGAATACGCGAGAACATTAGATGTAAACAAAAATGTATTCACATTAGGATTGAAAATTTGACGGTCTAATCTCAGGAGCGAGGTTTGACGGTCGAATCTCAGGAGCGAGGTTTGACGGTCGAATCTCAGGAGCGAGGTTTGACGGTCGAATCTCAGAAGCGAGGTTTGACGATCGAATCTCAGAAGCGAGGTTTGACGATCGAATCTCAGAAGCGAGGTTCGACGATTGAATCTCAGGAGCGAGGCTTGACGGTCGAATCTCAGGAGCGAGGTTTGACGATCGAATCTCAGGAGCGAGGTTTGACGATCGAATCTCAGGAGCGAGGTTTGACGGTCGAATCTCAGGAGCGAGGTTTGACGGTCGAATCTCAGAAGCGAGGTTTGACGATCGAATCTCAGAAGCGAGGTTCGACGATTGAATCTCAAGAGCGAGGCTTGACGGTCGAATCTCAGGAGCGAGGTTTAACGGTCGAATCTCAGGAGCTAGGCTTGACGGTCGAATCTCAGGAGCGAGGCTTGACGGTCGAATCTCAGGAGCGAGGTTTAACGGTCGAATCTCAGGAGCGAGGTTGGACGGTCGAATCTCAGGAACGAGGATTGACGGTCGAATCTCAGGAGCGAGGTTCTGACGGTCGAATCTCAGGAGCGAGGGTTTGACCATCGAATCTAAGGAGCGAGGTTTTGACGGTCGAACCTCAGGAGCGTGGTTTTGATTGTCGAATGTGTGCACTAACTGTGATTGTGTTCACCACAGGAAGTAGGCAGCCATTATGATGTGTGCTCTAACTGTCATTTTGTTCACCACAGGAAGTAGGCAGCTGTTGTGATGTGTGCACCAACTGTGATTGTGTTCACCACAGGAAGTAGGCAGCCGTTTTGATGTGCACACTAACTGTGATTGTGTTCACCACAGGAAGTAGGCAGCCATTATGATGTGTGCACTAACTGTGATTGTGTTCACCACAGGAAGTAGGCAGCTGTTATGATGTGTGCAATAACTGTGATTGTGTTCACCACAGGAAGTTGGCAGCCATTATGATGTGTGCACCAACTGTGATTGTGTTCACCACAGGAAGTAGGCAGCTGTTATGATGTGTGCAATAACTGTAATTGTGTTCAACACAGGATATATAAATTTTTTGGGACGTGCATTACAAATCAGATTATAATTTGAAAACATGCCCCAGGCTACTGAAAGAGTTAGAAAATGCGATCTATTTTAGGAAAATAACTTTACAATCAATTCTCATTTCAGAGAACAAGCGCACGCGCAACATCCTGGCCAACATTGCATGGCTTGTATAAGATATGAACACAGGAAGGGAAGACCGTGGCGGCAGAGCTGTAACTCAGAACATGTGCAGCTAAGCAATATGCTAATTTGTTTCTACAGTTCCCAGCCCCTGTTTCCCCAAGAGGGAGTGTGGCCCACATTGAGCGGCATAAGACAGATATTACGATGCACTCTCCTTCGATCACCAGGACTACGTAGGAGACACACTCTACCGCGCACACTGCGCACACTGCCGACACTGCCGACACTGCCCACACTGCCCACACTGCCCACACTGCCCACACTGCCCACACTGCCCACACTGCCGACACTGCCGACACTGCCCACACTGCCCACACTGCCCACACTGCCCACAATTGGCATTTTGCATTAGGTATGCACTGCGCAATTTGTAGTAGGCGTGGATGATTGACTATGCCTTCGATAAAAAAAATATGAAGTAGTGCCAGTAATTGGAAAACAATTAATAATTTGGACATGATCTGTTGTTAAGTTTAGAAGAACGATACATATCAGTTTGTTCTGATGTATTTGGCTCGAATTACAGTGAAAGTAGTGGGAAGAAATCAGCGTTTGCACAACTCCATTAATAGTGAAACTCTTGTCAATTACAAATCTCCATCATTTGTGAAACTCCATTAATAGTGAATCGTCCAATTTTGATACCATCAAAAAGAAATCATCCTCAATGGCCCAACTCCATCAGCATCAAAACTACTTCTATTGTACAAGATCATCAATAGCAGGACTCCACCAACCGTACAACACCACCTCAACAGAAAATAGAAAATCAAAAGCACAACACCTCAACAGCACAACACCATTAACAGCACAGCACCATCAACAGCACAACACCATCAACAGCACAACACCATCAACAGCACAACACCATCAACAGCACAACACCATCAACAGCAAAACAACATCAACAGCACAACACCATCAACAGCACAACACCATCAACAATACAACATCATCAACAGCACAACACCATAAACAGCACAACACCTTAACAGCACAACACCTCAACAGCACAACGCCTCTACAGCACAATATCATCAACAGCACAACACCATCGACAGCAAAACACCATCAACAGCAAAACACCATCAACAGCACAACACGATTAACAGAATAACACCATCAACAGCACAACGCCATCAACAGCACAACACCATCAACAATAGAACAACAAAATCAACAGCAAATGTCCATTAACAGCACAATACAATACCAGCTCAACACCACCAACGGAAGAACTCCATCCATTGCACGATCCCATCGATACCAAATGTTCCTCAATAGCAAAACTCCATCATCAACGCAACTTCATCAAAAACAAAACTTTACAATAGCCCAAAATGATCAACATTCAAACTTCATTAACAGTACGGCATCAACAGCAGCACAACTCCTTCAACAACACAACTCCTTCAATAACACAACTCCTTCAACAACACAACCCCTTCAATAACTCAACTCCTTCAATAACTCAACTCCTTCAATAACTCAACTCCTTCAATAACTCAATTCCTTCAATAACTCAACTTCTTCAAGAACACCACTTCTTCAATAACACCACTTCTTCAATAACACAACTCCTTCAATAACACAACTCCTTCAATAACACCACTTCTTCAATAACACAACTCCTTCAATAACACAACTCCTTCAATAACACAACTCCTTCAATAACACAACTCCTTCAATAACACAACTCCTTCAATAACACAACTCCTTCAATAACACAACTCCTTCAATAACACAACTCAATCAAAAGCAGAAACTCCATCAACAGCGAAACTACATCAGAAGCGCAACCCCATCAAAAGCTAAACACCATCAACAGCACTATACCATCACAAGCAAAACTCCATCAAAAATACTACACCATCAATGGCAAAACTCCTTCAACAACAAAACACATCAACAGCACAGCAACGTCAATAGCCCAGCTCTATCAACTTTACGTCTCCGTCAATAGCTTAAATTCATCACTAGAAAAACTCCATCATTAGCACAACTCCATAAATACCACAATTCCATCATCAGCACTACCTCATGTATTGCACAACTTCATAAATAGTCCAATTTCATCAAAAACACAACTCCATCATAAACACTACTCCATCAAAAGCACAACTCCATCAAAAGCACAACTACATCAAAAGCACAACAACATCAGAAGCCCAACTACGTCAAAAGCACAACTACATCAAAAGTACAACTACATCATAAGCACAACTACATCAAAAGCACAACTCTATCAATAGCACAACTTTATCATGAGTACAGCTCCATCAATAGTACAAATTCATCAATAGTAGAACTTCATTACTCGCGCAACTCCATCAATAGAACAACTCCATCAATACTACTAGCATAAAAGTCCACCAGTAACAGAACTTCACCAAAAGCACCACTGTGTGGGCATTGCTCCATCAACAGCTCAATTTACTCCATCAACAGCACATTTCCATCAAAATCACAATTCCAATAATAACGACTACAAAATAATTCCATCGGGATGTACCGTCAGAGACTTAAGAAGACGAAAAACTCGTCAGCTTAGAGTAACAAGGAAGACTCATATCAGACTTGAAGCGAACGAACGGTGAAAAATAACTTAATTGCAGCTATAACAAAATGATTCAGTATTGCGGGGACAGATGGTATTTTTTGCACACAATTCCCTATTTGGTTTAGTGAGAGGAATAATAGTTGACGAGTATTATTGGGGACTAGAAAATGTGTAATAGTCTACAGAGGAGCGAAATAAATGGAGTCCCAGCCTTCACATTTTACGCTCAATCAAACTGGGTCATAGAATCTTTCTTTGCCCGCTTCAGTACGAGCTTCCAAAAAGAGAAATTCTGAGGTCTCAATAGTTGCCCGATCACCAACATAAACCAAGAGCTAAACGAAAACTTCTGCTTAACGAAATCATCAACCAAACCAACATCTTCCTCTGGCAAGAAAAATTAATCTGAAATTAATAATAACCAAAAAAAGTAAAGAAAACGCACTTTCATTGCATGAGAAAAAGTAAGCTCGATATTTGTTTTCAAACCAAGTATTTGTGCACCAGGAGTGAGAGCAGGAATTGTGAGTGAGCTGTCGGCCTGATGAGAATTGGGTCGGTGGAGGATGTCGGCAGGCGGGCGGAGGATGTCGAAGGGCGGGTGAAGGATGTAAGAGGTCGGACGAAGGATGTCGGAGGGCGAACGAAGAATGTCGGAGGGCGAACGAAGAATGTCGGAGGGCGGACGAAGGATGTTGGAGGGCGGGCGAAGGATGTTAGAGGGCGGGCGAAGGATGTTGGAGGGCGGGCGAAGGATGTTGTAGGGCGGGCAAAGGATGTTGGAGGGCAGGCAAAGGATGTTGGAGGGCGGGCAAAGGATGTTGGAGGG
>SDVV010033775.1:0-11257 GCA_016164225.1 Gammarus roeselii
TCTAATCTGGTACAGACACTGCAGCAAGAGCACAATAATCCCACGTCGGTGACGCAGAACGTACAGTAGCAGGATCCTGGGCATACTCTAATCTGGTACAGACACTGCAGCAAGAACACAATAATCCCACGTCGGTGACGCAGAACGTAGCAGGATCATGGGCATGCTCAAATCTGGTACAGACACTGCAGCAAGAACACAATAATCCCACGTCGGTGACGCAGAACGTAGCAGGATCCTGGGCATGCTCTAATCTGGTACAGACACTGCAGCAAGAACACAATAATCCCACGTCGGTGACGCAGAACGTAGCAGGATCCTGGGCATGCTCTAATCTGGTACAGACACTGCAGCAACAGCACAATGAATGGGTCAAGATCGCATGCTCATTGGGAGGTCTTTCACGAATAGATTTTCGTCAACGTAAGGTTGAGATGGTTAGAAAGTGTACTCTCACAATGAAAATTATTTATAGTTTCTACGTAATAATTTTTTCTGACATCTCTTTCACATACGTGAGTAATTTCTGTCTACAATCGGAGCACGCCCGGGTTATTGCAATCCATTGCCGTAAATTAACTTACCGAAGTATAAATTGTCATCGAAATTAATTTTCAGTATCCGTTTGTCCTTTTTTTTCAGGTACGTCAGCGTGAACGAAAAGACACACTGCACTGAAAAAATATTACATATTCCATTTCGTCACTAATCTTATTTTGCTTACCTGACATGACAGTTGGCACTCAAGTTTTTGCCTTCTTGAATAAACTAAAATTTTCACCTTGTGAGAAGGTTTCTCCATACTGTCCGATGTTTTTTTTCATTTCTCTGTTAGTCGTCGTCTAGCGAATGGACAGATTTAATATTAAGCTATCCCCGAAAACAGTGAGACTGAAAAAAACACAATCTAGCGGTTTAGACACAGAAATGTCAGGAAATGCTTGGAATGAGAAGCGAAATTTCCTCAGAAGTAATAGTAACAACTCCTACTTAAAACCCGCTCTGTAAGTGCAGGCTGTACCAAATGCGGTAGTGACCAAAAAGAAGTACCTGTGGTACTGCACACATACAATCCTTACACACCAGGGCATAGAACCCCCCCCCCCTGTGAATGGCTGTTCTTGATCAACTTTCCTGAAGTGGGAGAAGTTCTCCGGCCTCACATAGAGCGGCGAGAGCCTATGTGCAGGATCCACTGCCATTGGTCTGTCATGAACAGTCGGACCAATCACAGTCAACTGCGAGCAGCCGTGGCTTGGTGGTTGCGCCGACACAATGTCTCTCCCAGAGTAGTCATTTTGGTTGGCTCCTGCTGTCATGGAAGTGATTTGTGATTTGTTCGTGAGTGCTGTTGATGATTTGTTTGGAATTTTAGTGATCAGTGTCGCTTTCTTCCTTTCTTAAGATCAATCTTTATAACGATTGACGAGACGTTTAATTACTAGAACTTTCCTTATCAATGAAATGAACGTTTCTGATATTACATATTGGTCAAAATCACCATAGTGCTAATGTTCGATTTAAGTTAGTGGCAGACCAGAAACCACGAATATCGAAATACCGATTAATATCCTGTAACCGACCACCCCATTATTGCCATTTATTCTGCGGGAGAATGGATGTTGATTCTTCATTTTAACTGAGCCTGTCGGTATCCATTCTACAACAGCTCGCGCTGGTATCCGACGAATTCATAAACATCTCGATCTCCTTCATCTCGAAAGCGTACCTAACGAACTCACTTGGTTTTCTTTCAACGACAAATAAAACTTTCCAGCTATGAGCAGCGTCTAGAAAACGTCGATTGATTGATGGTAAAATATGGGAAATTAATCAAGCTACCAAATTCCTATCAACACGCGTTGCCGGGATAAAATCGACAATGTTTTGTGGCGTATAAAAGATGAAATATGATTTCGAGAGCCTGATGACATTGGATGGAGTTAAGGTCAAGAAGCGAATGGAAACAAAGGGCTGTACAGTTAGAATCCGACAAGTTGTTAGGTACCTGTATTCAGGCAAAAATGGTAGTGATTGCTTCTGTCAAATGATAACACAACATCGGTGGAAAGACTGTTCGACACAAAACAGATAGAGGTGATAAATAGTAATAACAAAAATCAATTCAGTTATACTTACCTAAGCCACATGAGCATGTTACCTGCTTAGATTAGGCGTGTGAGACGTCATCATTAGTACATAAAAAACTTCTCTTCCGAACTTGTGGTGAATCAGCTATCAATTTACCAATAAGAAGAGATCCCTCAGATTGGCAACAGTTATTTTTTTTTATCGTTAATCCCACGTCGGTGACGTGGGATATTTGTCCCTAAGGGACAAATATCTATTAATTAATAAGCAAGCGGTTCCACGTACATCATGTATAGACATAGACATAGACATACAGCCGTTTCCCATTAGTTAGGAGGGTGGCTAACTTAGACAGACATAGAGGGGGGAGGCTCCCAATCTCCCCGCCTCAAGACCGCTGTGTCCCTGCCGAGACTCGAACTCGCGATATGCAGGTCCAGAGGCTGACACTGCAGTCGGATACGCTAACCACTCGGCCACGGCGGCCTCAACATCATAGGCTTGGAGTATTGCAAAAACAGTATCCTAATCAAATGTGTTTAGTGTCTCACGGGAGTCACGGCATAGGAGATGCTATACGTTATTATTTAATGATATGAATGGAGCAGGCCAGATAGAAGAAAAAAAATGGGAGGGGGTTGAACACGCCTATTTTCGGAAATAGATTCAGATATTTTAAGTAGCATTCTTAGCGATCGATTGATAAATGGAGTTAGTGTACTATCTATATTAAAAAAAAACATACTTAGATGTTATTCCTACTGGATTAAAAAAAACGGCGACGAGTCGCAGAGTCATGCCATGCACCGTCCTACCTACAACACAAATATTCAAGAATATCATACAAACTACTGGGCCCCGGCTCAGGAAGAATTTCAATAGAACAACAACATATACACCGAGCTGCTTCCGGCTCGACAAATGAATTTGTTATGGAATGGAACACGGTCTGAGTCTGGCTGGACCGACGACAGCAGCTTTTGAATTGAAATTGATAGCTTATGGAAGATCTCACCCTACGAAAAACGTCAACGAATTCTCGTACTTGAAAATTATAATAAGCTCGTATCTTTTAGAGTCAGAATATAATATTAATTATTGAGCTGTAAACATTGACGTTGACCCTCTTGACCAGTTTACAAGAAAAATACCTGACCCCTATCTATGTACATGCAGTACCGAATAGAAATTCGTTTATGATTAGTCTAAAACCGAAAAACGAACTCGTGTTTCACAACATGTGATTTCAGCTTTTATATAAATTTTGTTTGCTACTTTATCTGGACAAACAATCCTAATGGATGTGATCAATTAAATTTCCGATCAGTTCAAACAGCGAGCGAAAAATTATCATTGAAGATTTCCCATAACTATCAATCATATACGAATTTTCTTTCGCTACTGTACATACTAAGAAGAGGACAAGTATTTGATCTAGTTCATAAATCAATATTTTCATTAAAGGGTATAGAATGATTCGCATGCTCAAGTATTCATATTTGAACCAAATTTATGCACCCGGTATTTTTTAACATACATATCTGAATTCATACACATATCGCAATAAAAAAAAATTAAACGAATAAATAAATTCAAGGCATTTTTATATGCAATGAATGTGGCATTCATCTGATCAAATTATAATGCAGGTATAGATACAAACACTTGGCTGATTCCGCAAGGAAATTTGTGGTCAACAGCAAGGCACACCTCACATTCCTCACATACACTCAGCAGCTCTTTTTGCGCTAGAAACTCCGGCTGAAAGACCATGCAGCTCACATTCTGGTTCATGAGTGCGGTCCTTGTTCAGTGTCTGTAACAGAGCTTGACAGTGTGACTGGCTTACTCTTGTCGCGTCATAGTGACTGGGCATCCCCCACCTACGACCATCCCGTTGCTCAACAAGATGCCAAGGGTCGAAAAGCACATCAGGGCGGCGTCAAAAAATTATCCATTTACAACCCTGCTTAACTCGTGCCAATTTATTGGGCACTCTCTCGCTACCTCTACCGTCATATTTTTCCTTCCCAACGCCTGCTTCACAACATCCATCCAGACATCCAAACTTCGGTCTACCTATAGTTCTACGTCCACTCACCGCTGCCATCATCACCCTTTTCATCAATCTCGCTTCATCCATCCATACCATGTGCCCGAACCATCTCGAAACACGCAAATCTACTCTGTACTCTGAAATGTTAACCATCCCCGTCCAAATTCGAACGGCGTCGTTGTTGCTCCTGCCTCTAAGCGTCATCCAGCCACATTTAATCTCGAAACATTCAGCTTTCTCCTCTCTTTTGCTCTCTTTCCCCAAGTCACTGCTCGGAAGATCAAAGTTGGGACAACTACATCTTCATATAACACTGTCGCTGCTTCCAGGCCCAACGTCCAACAGCTAATTACACACGGCGGTGCACCCATCCTTTCCTTCACTCGCAACCTCGCCTCAGTTTCCACCAGTTCAGTCTTCTCCACATGGGAGCCAGTTACCTAAAACATAAAACTTCCTCCAATATGCCGGCAAATGCCAACATGATGAAGGCTTATACAGGGTTGATGCCGGCATATGCAGGTATAATGTAGGCATATACAACGTTCGATGCCGGCACAATGTAGACACATACACACAGTTGTATGCATTGTATGCATATGCAGGGTCGGTTAACATCTGTGGTATTATACCTCTGATCTTTTTTTTTCATGAGAACAAAGTCCCTTGCTTTTTGTTCCAAGATATTTAATGTGGATCAGCTTCACGTCATGTTAGGTCAAAAGCACTAATCATCATAACCTAACCTGACCTATTCTAACCAATAATTATGCATCATCGTTCGAGATTTTTTCGTGCTAACCTGTGATACTCAGTCATTGATTTAGGATTATACACATCAATATCTCCACTTAGCTCTACATTTTGATCTATCCTCCGCAGTTTTTAATACACTCTTCCAACTTTGATTGAGTGAACACACCCATTTTGAACTTTGATCGAATGAATGTTACAGGTAATTCATAATATTTTTTGATCTGACACAATTTTACATCACTTTCACAAGACAGTCACACCCTTCAGAACCTAACCTAATCTAACCTTATGTATGGTATTCAGTCATCGAAATATACATATGAAGCCCTCAAGACGACACTAAATATCACTTTAACATACATGTTATTTATTTCGTTGTCACTCTCGACCCATATTAGTTAGCAGAGAGGCCCCATTTTCAAACTTGGATGGATTGAATGCTACAAGTAATTCAAATTTGAATCCAGTTTCATACAAACGGACGCATGGTCTCACACTAGGTTTTTGTTAATGTACTTTAATATCTCCACTTGGCTCTACATCCTTTGACGACTTGCATGTCTGATTTGCCTTTTCTTTTCTATAATTTTCATATTCATGAGGATGACTTCGTTTCAGATGTCGCCACCCATTCCTGTTGGATTTATGTTTATTCAATTTTTTTTTTCATAGACTACAGACCCCCGTTATCCCACACCCCAAAAAAAAAACGGTGCCTCGAACTATACTCCATCCTTCCACAACACAACCTTAAACTTGTCTGAGCAAAATCTGATCGGACTCTGATTTATATCCTACAAATCTGTAACACATCTAGATCAGTCACCCCCCCTCCCCCAGGATAGGCTTATGGCAATGTTTAAATTTGTGATGAGCGACCTTTTGAGCTTTGTTTCATACCGTGAAACACATTCTTTTACTGATTTCGACAATTTAATGGTACCTCCGGCTAACTGACTTGATGTATTTTAGTGCAATTCATTGATTACCCTTGAGTTTAGGAAAATGTAAACCTTTGATACAGGATTTACATTGCTTATTATTTGCTATTATTGACATCATTTACAGACCTTGCTGGCATCATGAATGACATACCTGTTTTTTTTATTTGAAACAGCATGGTTCGTATATTCCACCATACCCACCATCACTATATTTCAGTTTCCTCTCAAAATCCTTCATATACTTCATCATATCTCTGATGCGAGTACCGAAGGCTGTTCCGTTCCCGTGAGTCCACAAATGTACTGTTTCTTCTTCTTGAACACTAGCTATACGAAACTTCTCCAATCGTAAGTCATTCTGATCTTCATCATTGAGAAATTGTTGTATACGATCCAGATTTTCTTTTGTTCTTTGGTACAATTAGTTTTCCACTACCTCAGCTTCATTACAGTTATGATGATGATATTCCACTTGGATCATATCAATTTCGAAGTTTGCATTCTTTTTCCCCTTGAACTTTGTTACATACGACTATAACACGTCACATTAGATACCCAAAGTTGATTTAAGTTTTCCTTCATCCATATAGGAATGATATCTCCCACTCTTTCGATTCTGGTTTTCTCAATCTGAGATGACTGGCATTTTCAACACTAGTCAATATTTGTTTGATCCGACTCATATCATCATTGGAGATTTTTTCTTCCAACACTTGTGAACAAATTTTTGAGATGTGGATATTCCTTTTGTTTATTTGATGGCGAAACATGCATCTCTGCTATATTGAGTATAGCGTCTAAACATGCATCTTCTAAATTTTGGAGTATGGTTCTACAATTAACATACAACAAGCTAACAACAAGACCAAGTTTATCAAAATTGAATCTTCTGTACCTGTAATATCCACGTAAACCATTGTACCAGGATGCAAAGAATACATATAAAACAATGAAAATATACAACATGTAACTAAATTATACCTGAAATAATGTTCTACATTTTAGATGCAAACGTAATATATCATAATAATTTGATATTGTAGAAAAACTCTCGAGGTATGATAAAGCAAGAAGATGAATTCTCTACCATACCCAAAACATACATCAAAAATCATGATGAACGAGAAAAAAACTAGCATGTAAGCAGCCAATCAACTGACGTGAATAAGTTGCCAAGAGTTGCAAGTATTCCACATCATTTACTGAAACCAACAGTAAATGATGTGGAATACTTCCACACGAACACACTAAAGTATATATAAATCTGATGAAATTATTTTCCAACTCAGTCCAAAACAACTTAAATTAAATTTTCTTAAACTAAAGTAACCACGGCTTAATCGTGACAGAATGCCACATATACATAAAACTAAAGAAATTATAAAATAACCGATCAGCTGTTATGCCTGAAATATTGTGCTACATGGAAGATGCAAACCTAAAATATCCTACAAATTCCTATACCTGTATGAGATAACAGTTCAAAAATTCCATTAACAAAACAAATTCTATATATATCAGCCGATCATTTCGAAGTATACATAACACAATATATTAACTTATAATTAATCCATATCGTTCAGCTACACTGGCTTTTGGGAACCAACCGATACTCGCCATACAAAAAATCGAGATAAGACTACCCGAATAGTCTTAATACGCATGATAACGAAACATTTGGAACATGGTAACACCGATATATCTGGTTCAAAACTGGGGAATGCGTTATGGAGTGGACAGATTCTCGTGACGAAGCTACTGCATCCTAATAAATTTATACATCAACCCGCCAACTACGAAACTATTATACCATACTATTCCTATTCCTATATTATTCCTATACATATGAAATAAATAGATGGAAAACACAATACGTTGCCTATATTCAATATCAGGCTGGTACCAAACAGGGCCGATTGCACACTGAGGCTGCAAATCGAGTTTTAAAATATATCTACAAAACTATTCCTATAAACAGTATATGCAATATATATAATGATAAGCGACATGACACACAAAATATCACAATCCATCCACTACGAACCTACCAACCAACCTCCGAATGAGTCAGTTATACTTAACAAGATGAGAATACAAACATATATGTACAGGAAAATGTGTAGAATTATAAACTAGACAAAAATACTGTATCTAATGATATAAACACTCAAACATTGTCAACATGCTACGGAAATCACTGATAAGACATAGAACAACTATGAGTATCTTCGCCGTATTTTCCATAGCGCATCCTACGGGTTTAACCTTTAAAACTGAACCTAAATTATTCTGTAACTGTTAAATTTATTATCAATGAAAAAATATCCTATAAATGTATGTTACTATTGTCCCTAAACATTCGAAGGACTAGCGTTGAAAATGCATATATGCATTATGACATGAAATTAACAGTGCAATACAGTATGCCTAGCATTGAAATGCGAATACCAAAGGTAACCTATTTGTAAACGTTCTATTTATATAAGCCATTACCATATAAAAACCTAATAATATATATAACCTATTAACATACCTTATGAATAATCCAAAAGCTATCCGTCCGTCTGTCCGAATGAGCCAACCGTTAGCCGCCTGCCTTACTCCGGACGTCCATGAAAATTTGGAGCGCAAACTCCCTGGACTGAAAATAAATTATATTTAGCCCTATCTTATTCTTTCACTAAAAATATATTTGCACCCGTATACTCTACTAACCCTTTGGTGGATGATTTTCATCGGATATTATTTATTACGTTTCGTGTCTGAGCTACTCAGTACATTTTATTTTGTATGTGTGAGATTTCTGTCAGTGTCTATATCTAAAAGATGTCTGTTGTTGTATAATTAACCAGGTTGGATTACCCGGTCGTGGATGATTTTTATCGGATATTATTTGTTACGTTTTGTGTCTGACCTATTCAGTACATATTATTTTGTACGTATGAGATTCCTGTCAGTGTAGCTTTCTAAAAGATGTCTGTTGTTGTATAATTAATAGTGTAGGATTACCCTATCGTGGATGATTTTTATCGGATGTTTTTTGTTACGTTTTGTGTCTGAGCTATTCTGTACATTTTATTTTGGATGTATGAGATTCCTGTCAGTGCAGATATCTCAAAAAATGTTTGTTGGAGTTTAATTTTTAATGTAGGATCACCTTGAGGTGGATTAGTGTTCATGAATATTATTTGTTACGTTTAGTGTCGGAGCTGTTCAGTTCATTTTATTTTGTATGTATGACATTCCTGTCAGTGTAGCTCTCTCTCAAAGATGTCTGTTGTTGTATAATTTATATTGTAGGATTACACTGTCGGAGTGAATTTTTATTCGTGTATATTACTCATTACGTTTTGTGTCTAAGCTGTTCAGAACATTTTGTGCAGATATTAATTTACTATTCTTGCATTTGATATATATTTTTTTATAATGACGTAGTCCCCTAATTTTTCGAAATGGTCTTTTTTCATTGACGACTAACATAATGTAACATTTTTCACCTTAACATCTAAATTTCGGTATAGTTAATGAACACATAATTTATATATATCTCTCTCTTTCTTTTATTTCCACTGCAACAAGGATTTATTCCTTGCAAGTCTTGACGATACCCTGCGTGCAGCTTCAATCGAGTTAGCTGCAGCTCTAGAACGAGTTGAAGAGGGTCACCATGCCGGCGCGAACGCTCAGTCATCTCATGCCCATGTGAACGGTAAGTATATGTTTAATAATGTAAATATTTCTTCCATGATGACATGACATCAATATAGGAATGCATATGCATTGTTGGGAATTGATGCTTCTTCAACTTAACAAGACAGTAGCTCAATAGATAGGAATGTGTACAGGTGTACAGGGGATACCATTCTAATTCGGATTATTCTCCACCAGATCCTGCTACGATTGGCGACGATCCTCTAGTCGGTGACTCGTTCCTTATTAACATAAGTGGATTGAGTACATTACTCATCATGATAGAAGAAGCGGTGGGGGGCCCCATCTCTACAGATCAAGTGCTCGGTGATGTGGACGTCGGGCATCGGGCGGGATCGAGCAATCAAGACGGTAAGTGTTATCTTATTGGAATAAAATGACTAAGGATCTGAACGTAGGAACGTGATTACGAATATATTATTACTAGTAGTGATATTTCCTCGCAAGGGTTGAAACTCGGTGTTTTTCATGATTGCGAGAGTGGACATCCTCCTAGTTTTTATTCATAAAATAACCTTATTATTCTTCATCAGATCATGACGGGGTGGATTTGCAACGATTGGCGAAGACCTACTACTCGAGATTAGTGGAATTTCAGCTTTCTTCGAGGACGACTTCGGAGACATCACCTTTCCTAGCTTGGAGGAGGCAACCTCGAGCGCTCAAGTTCTCGACAATGTGGATGCTGGACATCGAGCGAGATCGACCAAACAAGATGGTTCGTGTTATGCCGGTATTTTTTGATGAAAATACATATTTTCAATTATAACAGAATCTCAATGTAGGAATAGTTACACGTTATTGGGAATTGACGTTACTTCAATTATAACAGGACCTCAATATGTAAGATTGTTTACATGATATTGGGAATTAATTCGTAATTTGTTCCACATATTATCAGGGGGTCAGTGTTATGGGTCCTAATCCAACCTTTTTTTGAACGGATTGTCCTGGGGCATCATGCAAGATATGGCACTCTTCTCCGCTCAAGCGAGAACCTAACCCAGGTGTGCCTTTGGAACATATGCAGGCGCGGCTACCGAGCAAGCTACCGGCTCTACTCGACCCATGAAGCGCTCTCGGGATGACGCAAGTGCTCCCACTACCATCGCAACTGTGCATTCGTTCGTGCACCCTCCCATTCGCCGCAAAGCCGATATTGCTGGTGACGAAGTTGCTGTGACCGCCTTTTCTCACACTGGTGGACTTGCTGGCCCACCAGCTAAAAAGGAAAGATTTGTCTCGAACCCTTGTTACCTTCAGCAATTACTTATGAGTCGTTACCTTTAGCAATTACTTATGGGGACACCATGTTTCATTATTGGGATCTCTTAGAATTTTTAATAAAGTTAGGCTTTCAGGACGCTGTTTGGAGTCAAGTTGTCGATGAATCAGCCATAGGTTGGGGGATGCGTGGGCAGCTCATCACGGAATCTGAGATTCCTCTACGTGCGACCCCTGCCCAATTCTTAATGTGTGGTCACGATCGCGGCTATGAACCGTTTTGTGCAGAGGGTTCGTTAACGGGTTACGTAAACTTTCGTAAACCCTTGAATTTAGTGGATTAACGACACAGATAACTTGCCAGTGTGTAACACACTTGTAAATGCATGGATTAAGTATTTGGATCAAGATCAGGATAGCGTAAATTTTTCCAAGGGTATATCCCCTACAGGTTGCCCAGATAGACGATGATGTT
>SDVV010033776.1:0-11257 GCA_016164225.1 Gammarus roeselii
TAAAATGAACACACCTTGGTTGCTAGTAAACTTTGATCGTTATGACTTCGTAAAATGAACACACCTTGGTTGCTAGTAAACTTTGATCGTTATGACTTTGTAAAATGAACACACCTTGGTTGCTAGTAAACTTTGATCGTTATGACTTTGTAAAATGAACACACCTTGGTTGCTAGTAAACTTTGATCGTTATGACTTTGTAAAATGAACACACCTTGGTTGCTAGTAAATCAAAATATACTCATGTGATGATCGGACCCTTTCCGCCAAAAATACACCTCAGCGAAAATTGATGAAACCCTCTAAAATGATTCACTGAAAGTTGCAACAATAGTAACAGACAACAACGGAAATAGCAACAACAATATATTAATTTAACCTAAGTCTCGTGCCGTTGTTGAACACTAATATAAATGTATCTAGAATAAAAATTCCTGAAGTACCACAAAGTTTACCCGTACTTTCTTATCAATTTTGTCCTCCTTGATCGTCAAGATAATCCATTTTCTTCCCAACAATCTGCACCCTTGGTCCCACAACCAGCTCACGATCTCCGTGGCAGATTCAGAGCCAAAATCTACTGATCTTCTACTTATTGGATACTTTAAGTTGAAGTCTCCGTTCGAACTTGAAAACAACGTTGCATGTTATTCATCTACAAAATGCTGTTGAATTTAAAAACGCCCGGTCAGCATTTCTCTTACACTCTCTCAGATTGCTAGATTAATTACTCAGATAAGCCATCATATTCCTGCAATTTGAGTTCGTTCGACTCATAAGTTGTTCTCGGAATGACTCACAAAGTATCCTACACTTGCTGAGGGATGAACGAAGTGTCCTACACTTGTTGAGGGATGAACGAAAGGGTCCTACACTTGCTGAGGGATGAACAAAGTGTCCTACACTTGCTGAGGGATGAACGAAGTGTCCTACACTTGCTGAGGGATGAACGAAGTGTCCTACACTTGCTGAGGGATGAACAAAGTGTCCTACACTTGCTGAGGGATGAACGAAGTGTCCTACACTTGCTGAGGGATGAATAAAGGGTCCTAAACTTGATGAGGGATGAACAAAGGGTCCTACACTTGCTGAGGAATGAACGAAGTGTCCAACACTTGCTGAGGGATGCATTCAAGCAGTCTGCCCCTTGTTGTTTTCTATGCCGCACCTATGATTATTTTTTCAGATGTTTATTGACTTTGTACTAGGTGGTTTTGAAAACAGACAAACAACGATAAAAGCCGCGGCAATAACAACAACACGCAATAAAAGAACAGCAAAAAAATTAACATAAATAATAGCAACAGCAACAGTAAAAACTATATGAACAACATTGATAACACCGACATCAAAAAAAGCAGAAAACAGCATCAATAGCAGTAGAAAACAATAACTGCAACAGAAAAAAAAGTAATGACAAAAAACAGCAATAACAGTAACAGCAAGAATCCAAAAACAATAACAGTGCCTTGGCGAGAATACAATACAATCACTATAGTCAGTAGCCCGAACAGCTGGAAATCAACAACAGCTTACAAAAAACGTTCAACTCACCTACGGCAGTTTCGCGCGCCCTACAATGGTCTCCATAAATGGCGACAACAGAAGCTGCGGTATATAAATACAGCAATAACACCAGTCCCTGCAGATGGACCCTGCAGCAAACACCCTGGAGGGGGGACCAAATACCCCCAGATTGCCCAGGTGACCCCTGCGCAAGAGAGAGGGGACAAACACCCCCTTGATCGTGACCGGAGAGCGAATCAATCGTAGGCGTAACGAAGCCATCCTTTCCGAGCCGTCGGGCGGCCTCCTACTCTCATTTGTCACGAAGATGCCAAGCTCCGCCTATTATGGTCGCCCCAAGGCAGCTTTATGGCAAGTGAAGGGCAAAAAGTATCTAGATACTTTTCTAATACTCTATTCAATCTCTGAAAGGATGTTTTCGGACAACATGCTCTAAAGATATAGTAAAGGAACATTGGAAAAACATTAGTCCTTCCCAAGATTCGATTCCTCGTAGTGTAAATACAAGTCCAGAACGCAATCCACTCGGCCATCCAACACAAGAAAAAGTTGTGTATCTAGATGCTTTATGTTGCCAAGCACCAGCTATGGCTGTTTATGGTCGTGACAAAGCAGGATATGGGCGCTTGTGGTCGCACGAGGGCAGAGAGAAGCCCATAGATGGCAGCAACTGCTGGAACGTTGTCCGAGGACGAGAGATGCCTGTTCGTTATTGAGAATAGAGCTGAAGGGTTTGATGGATGGAGGTACATACAGACAATACCCGCAGTCCAGCTCGGACAATTGGCCAGACACCCTTAGCGCTTTGATTATATTTATTCAGAGAAGAAGGCGCTAGGGCTGAGACTGTCTAGGTACCAATAATTGGAATGACGCGGAACAGTAAGTGTTTCTTTGCACCTATTGGCAGTTATATTGGTTTTAAAACAAACACATTGATACAACATTATTCTTTCATACCCATTTCATACAGTCAGTACTTGTGTCGGTTGAATTTCGATTCTATGAAAACATGGTAACATGTGCGAGGCCGCCGTGGCCGAAAGGTTAGCGTATCCGACTGCAGTGCCAGCCTCTAGTGCTGCATGTCGCGAGTTCGAGGCTAGGCTTGGACAAGGCAGTCTTGCGGCGGGGAGATTAAGTGCCTCTTCCCTCTGTGTCAGCCTAATTTAGCCACCTTTCTAACTAGGGGAAATGGCTGTATGTCTATGCATACATACATACATGTACAAAATTCTGTACCTAGCCAACGAACTAGGTTGACTTATTCGCGTTCCTGTGAATGAACGCGACACTCATTACAACATGTTCAACAAAGACGGTTTTGTTGAACAAAGATAGTGAAACTGCCCTAGCAAGTGTAACCCAGTTCCAGGTACAAAGAGTAGCTGGAGCACCTCAGTGTCAGCAGCCTGAAGTGTCCATAACAACGTCGACAAAGCAAATCCCGTGTCGAGACAGGATTTCTTTCCGGTGTTTGTCTGCTCTGAGTCGTTGGTCGTGCATGTATCCAGTGCACACAGGACCTGTCTACGGTGACAGTGCGGTCCCCGTGCGCAAACAGCCCGTGCAGGAAGGACGTGTAACGACTGGGCAATGACACGTAACTATACGGTACTTGAGTGACACCCCGTAATCACCCACCCTAGAGTCGGGATTGGCGGACAGGGACGAACGTAGGGAAGTGTAGGGTCTGCTTCACATCGATTCCAGCGTTGTTGCTAACGATCTGAGTATTGTAGGGTCGGCTCTACAATAATCGAGAGAAACGTGGGACTATCTGGAGGATTAAACTTGACGGTGCTGGAAGGGGGTAGATTGAACTGTCACCCTCTAGGTAAACGAAGGGGTTACCTTGAACAACACTAAATGACCTCGAGTGTTGTCAGTGATCGCGTGGGCCAGAACATGGCACTCGTGCCAGAACATGGCACTCGTGCCAGAACATGGCTCTCGTGCCAGAACATGGCACTTCTGCCAGAACGTGGCACTCGTGCCAGAACATGGCATTCGTGCCAGAACATGGCACTCGTGCCAGAACATGGCACTCGTGCCAGAACATGGCACTTCTGCCAGAACGTGGCACTCGTGCCAGAACATGGCACTCGTGCCAGAACATGGCACTCGTGCCAGAACATGGCACTCGTGCCAGAACATGGCACTTCTGCCAGAACATGGCACTCGTGCCAGAACATGGCACTCGTGCCAGAACATGGCACTCGTGCCAGAACATAGCGCACGTGCCAGAACATGGCACTCGTGCCAGAACATGGCACTCGTGCCAGAACATGGCACTTCTGCCAGAACGTGGCACTCGTGCCAGAACATGACACACGTGGCAGAACATGACACACGTGCCAGAACATGGCACACATTTCTTGAAATCAGGAAGATCCTGCCAATGCTCCTTATTTGTTAAAGGCTGCTCACAATCCTATAGGACATCAGCCTCGGATCCTTGCAATGCGTTGATCATAATAGAGGTTTCTTTCAATGAATGCAGAATTCAAGTCATATCTCCAATTGCAGTTCCGTGTTCATTTTGGTGCTTCATACAATAACCACCCCTTAATTATTGTTACAATATCGTACCAAGAGTCGCGGGGTCACTGGGGATGGGTTATGATGAGATTGAACAGCTACGCGTCTATCTAATCGCTTACTGACATATTAGGTTGTATCATACTGCATCAAGACACAATGGCATACACATGTAACTGTATGAACGACACACACATGCAACTTCGTATATAACACACAAAGACACAAATGCAACTGCAATTTAGGCAACCAGAATATCTTCCACTTCAACGTGGCAATACAAAGATGCATCATTCTGTCAGATGCAAAATACAACCTTTACGTTTTCAATCACTTTGTTCGGGAGCAATCAGCTTACACACAGTCCACTATAAAAAATTGTGCTTCACAAAAGATGGATCGCTGTTTTTTGTAGCGCCGCCTCCCGTCGTTAGCCAATCACATCGCTTCCTGCGACGCTTGCAATTAACTAGCATTCGGTCTCGCCCCAACCGGGGTACATCTTTACCCCCCTTCTCCCTGTGACTTCCAGTCCCCAGCCTTATAATCTACCCTGTACTCACCATTTGACTCTCAGTCCCAACCCTCTCCTCCTTACAACCTACTTACCTTCTTCCTTACAGTGACTCTCGATCCCTACCTATTCAAAACTTACTACGCCCCAACCAGTGATTCCAAGCCCCACTCACTACTTCTCCCTTGCCGCTGTCTTTTTATACCCTACTACAACATCCTTTCTGCCCCTCTGACTCCTACATCCTGACCCCAACAACCTACTGCTCTCCACTATTTACTTCAATCCCAATCCACACCCAGCCCCTTTCCTCTTTCCTCCTCTCAATCTCTACCCTACAACCATAGCACTGACTCACAATCACCACCTCTACAACCCTAGCACTGACTCAAAATCCCCACCTCTACAACCCTACCACTGACTCACAATCGCCACCTCAACAACCCAAGCACTGACTCACAATCCCCGCCTCTACAACCTTAGCACTGACTCACAATCACCGCCTCTACAACCCTAGCACTGACTCAAAATCCCCACCTCTACAACCCTAGCACTGACTCACAATCCCCACCTCAACAACCCAAGCACTGACTCACAATTCCCACCTCTACAACCTTAGCACTGACTCATAATTTTAACTTCAACAACCCTAGCACTGACTCACAATTCCCACCTCTACAACCCAAGCACTGACTCACAATCCCCACCCCTACAACCCTAGCACTGACTCACAATCCCCACCTCGACAACCCAAGCACTGACTCACAATCACCACCTCTACAACCCTAGCACTGCACAATCCCCACCTCAACAACCCTAGCACTGACTCACAATCCCCACCACTACAACCCTAGCACTGACTCGCTATTCCCACCTCAACAACCCAAGCACTGACTCACAATCTCCACCTCTACAACCCTAGCACTGACTCACAATCCCCACCTCAACAACCCTAGCACTGACTCACAATCCCACCTCTACAACCCAAGCACTGACTCACAATCCCCACCTCTCCCTACTCCTTACGCTTCAATAAGTGGAGAAGAATGAAGGAGTACAGAGGGTGCTGAAGGTAGGCGGCAGTAGTGCGAAATGCTCCCGCATGCAGTCGATGTGGCGTTGCAAACTGTGCGTACGTCGATGGGAAGTCGCGAATGCTTTTTCTTACACGTTGAGCTGCGATTACCTCTAAGCGCTGCGTGAAGGTCGTGTCGAAACATAAAGCAAGAAATGAGGCCTTGGGAGAATTGCAGAAACGAGTATTATATTGCAACCTATAATCGACGATCTTGCTACTGTGGAAAGAATGGAGGTTATGTTTTCCATGGTGTAGATTACTTTCATCAATCGGAAATAACAGAGAATGGACAGGAAGACGGCCACCCCTAATTGAGCAAGGGTTGTCACACATCGAATCGCTCCACCTTGGTGAGGAATCAAGTGCTTGTGAATAACAACGCTGCCATTTTTTTTTGCTGGTTGAGGCAATACAAAATGTTATTGCCATGGACGTACGCTGATCTCTGGTGTGGCTCTGCACTATAGTCCAATAAGAAGAGTTTAGCTTCAGATATTAGATCAATGCACTCTGCCAGGCCTTAGAATTTCCTCAAGTCTCCTTAATTTTAAACGCTCGCGCGGTCCTCAGCATTCATTTGATGAAGCGCTGAATATTACAACACAAAACCGGTGCATAATAATGTTATCAGATGCTATTACCATAGGGGGAATGAACGAATAATGTTGTTTCTGCCAGCACAGAGTCGCCTTGGCCGAGTGGCTAGTGTACTCTACTGTAGCGCCGGTCGCTGGTGCTGAGCCACGAGTTTGAGCCCCGGCATCGACACTGCGGTATTGTGGCAGGGAGATGGGTGCTTCCGTATTATGCGCCGGCCTAACTTAGCCGCCCTCTAAATATGAGAAGAAACGGCTTTAAGTCTATACGTACGTATATTATTTGGAATTATCTGCTCTGAACCTAAACTAATGACACACTACCAGTGATGAAAGCGCCACCTGTGAGAAGTACGGCAGAGCCACCTGTGAGAAGTACGGCAGAGCCACCTGTGAGAAGTACGGCAGAGGTATCAATCTAAGCGTATTCTTTTCGCTCTAATGTACCCAAATGTTACGCATGCTTGTCCACACATCCTATAGTTGGTTCTTTATCTTGAGTTCTAAACATGCAATAGTAGACCAGCCAGGGTCCAACTAGGGCTTAAGAGAGGGCCAACTAGGGCTTAAGAGAGGGCCAACAAGGGCCCAACCAAGGCCTAAGAGAGGGCCGTCCAGAGCCCAACTAGAGCCTTAGAGGAGGCCAGTAAGCGCCCAAGTGGTGGCCAACAGTTCAACAAAAAGGGGCCAACAATGGACAACAAATGCTTAAGAAGAGGCCAAAAAAAGGTTAACGAAGTCACAACAAGTACCAAGACGGGGGCCACCGCGGGCATAAGAAATAGCCAACAAAATCCCAGCGCAAACCAAAGAAAAGGCCAATAAGGGTACAACAAGGGCTCAATAAAAAGAGGGCACGGGTCAATGGTCTTCCGACCCACGCTTCTACAAGCCCTAAAGGTCACCGACCAGGGCTGCATGGAGATCATGTAAAGTTTCGTTGAAGCTCCTTATCTGCTCTGCATATCTATACCCTTGCCATGATATACTCTTCTGTACACATATACACGGCGTGACGTTAAGATCGTTGTTAAGATATAATTATGTGTAGTACTGGAATCTATGCGCTATTAAAGTATTATCTATAAGCGTTTTGTTAAGATATGTATGTGTAATACATGTTCCGCCTGATGCCACCAAAGTCCATCTAACTTGTATTTACATTTAATCTTTGCGCTTTCTCTTTAACGAATACGCCGTGCGATGGAAAAATGATACGTTACATTATACTGCAATCATCGGCGTATAGCTAATGTATTCGTAGGAGATCGAGGGTCGAAATATTAGGTTATATCGAGCAAAAATGCACGGACGAAAATAGCTTGAAAATAGCACACACATATTTTGATAAACGAATATCACAGTTGGCACTATGAATAGGACTGAAAAATATTTTAATTTCATATCACAGTTTATATTGTGGATTGGACTGAGAAATATTTAGAACTAATAGAACAGTTTGCATTGCGTATGTGACTGAGAAGCGTTTAGAACTTCTATCACAGTTTGCATAGTGTTTAGGATTGAAACATGTTTGGAAGACGAACAATGGCAAGCCATCCCGTCGCATTCGTCTCTGTGGAGACAAAATGCCCTTTCTCTTTACAGTTCGCCGTCCCGCCACGAATATTGTCTTTTTAGATTTAAGAGTATCTCTGACGACCTGTTGATGGTCCCATAGAGGGACCAAATAAGCAGAGTTGGGCACAATACAACAATTAAAAACTTATTTAAATTACTTGTCCGACTTTATCGGGGCAGGATGGGACAAGACGCACTAACAGTGTATTTAAATTACACTGTTTCGTTGTGTTCTGGTCGGGAGGACAAAGCCCTTCTCGAAAAGGACTCCATCATGAATATTGACGAAGACATGCCCTAGACGATGACATCCGTGACGGTGGTCGCGTCAGACCGACGACGTGGGTCCGACGTGAGCACCGCAAACATATGTCGATGTCTATCAAGCGTGCTTATGCTCAAGTTGATGTAGCATGAATCTGCTCATGTCAATGCAGTAGATGTAGGTCCATTACCGGGGTACTATATACCCTTGCCTGCACAGATTACATACGCCCAGGTCATTGGAGCAAACAAATGCCCATTACCGGCATGCATATGCCCATGTCTATGCAGCAGACATTAGAGAGGCGATGCTGCCACCTCGATTGCGTGCGTGATTGCGCCCAGAGAGTATCCGACGAAACCAGACTCGATGCATTCCTGAAACACAACGTGAAAATGGACTGCGAAACGGCAAGGCCTCAATATATGTACATATGTTGTTGCTTGGGGGAATCCATTCATCCACAACCATGTGTTTTAGTGTGGACCACAACGCACACAACCTCATGTTTATGGGCTCATAAAATAGGATAGGGAAAGCGTCCATATGTGGCGCCGTTGTTGTAGAGTGAAACCTAAAAATTGTGGAATGAAAAACAGATGTGGTCGTGAGTGTTTATTTAAGGTAAAAAATTAACATAGGGTTATCGTGTTTGACTAATAATCAGCTTGTCAGATTTTCGAGGAGGGGGGAGACCGAGATCGTAGATGCCTAGGCTCAATGGAGGAAGCAACTTGAAAATATAGTAACTTGAGTTATTAATTTGTGGTCAATATATTTTTTTAGTGCACCAGTGCAAAATAGAAACGCTCAAATAAATCACCTATTAAAATAATGCTCAAGATTATTTTAATGGTGAGAACCAGATTTTAGCTCAAATTAACTTGCGAAAAGAGGACAATCAACATTCTTTATATCCTTTCTACTTTTCGTCCTGATCAACAAAGTTAATACAAATAAATGTAACAAAAAAGAGCCCTTTGACAGTGGCGTGGCGTCTTGAATTATAAGATCTTCACTCAACATCCAAACTCCGAAGCAACGACACTAGAGGGCGTGACGTTTATGAAAAGAATCTTGGTGTCTTTGAATGCACAGATAGAGAGGTGAGGACGTAGATTCTTTGTTATTCAAATGACTCAACTGAGTGAATGAATACGGGAGTGGCGAGGTATTGTGTAGAGATACTCCGGAGTTACTGGAGCATGAATAATCGCTGTGTGTACGAGACGATGACAACATTGCACGGAATGCCATTGCAAGAAGAGAGGCAAGCATCTTATTCTTAGTGCCCAAAAGTAACCACACTATTCACTGTGTGCCCTTGAGAGTCTCGAAAGCGAAAATATAATGGACACAATTACCTCCCTTTACCGAACATCTCAGAGGGAACTGATTTTCGTTGGGTGGGGTGAGATCGCTGGTAAAATTTTAAGGACAGTATTACCCCCCTTTAATAAACATCTCGGAGGGAGCAAATTTTCATTAGGTGGGGGGAGATCGACCCCCTTCAACGCATATCTCGAAAGGCATCGACTTTCGTTGAGTGTGATGAAATCGCTCATAAAATATACTGGACAGTATACCCCGCCCTCCTATACAACGACCATCTTGGAGGGAACCGGTTTTCGGTAAGTGAGGTGTGATCGCCGTTACAAATGTGTTCGTTGACGGGGAGGTTCGTTAAATAACGAGTACGTTATATGAAGCGTTTACCATAATTGTAATTCATTTTAGCATTGGTTCTCTTGAAATTTCGATGTGAACTTAAATAATATTTTACACATATGACAACTATCTGTGTAATGTTCAACGCATTGCTAGGAAACACTTCAGAATAACTTGCAATAACTTGCAAATAGATTGGTAAACTAAATATTATAGTCACTAATGGCATACCTATAACAAACCTGAATTGAAGCCCTTGAAAGCATAAGAGCGCTCAATGTTTCAGGCATGACCGCGAATTGATCCGTCTGTAGAGCAGCGCTTAGGTCGTTGCTGTTTTTACTCGTGTGGTTTTTCTCAGGCCCATTTTTAAGAGGATGCCAGAGCTAATGGAAAACAGGTTGCTCCATTAGTTTTCGCTCCATTTCAGGTCGTGGCTTACTGAATAAGGAATGAACACTACACAAATTTATGCAGGTTTGGTTACCGTGGAATATATTGAACAGAATTATACGATGTTATTCTATTATTAAATTAGACATGCCTCGGATACATATCGCGGTCTGTGACACAATTCATAAGCATATAGCGGACAGCAGGGTCTTATTCGTCGCGGATGCCAGAAAAGGTATGCAACAGAGGAGATGGTGATAATGCGAGTCGAGGGATAGTGAAAGGTGAGAGGGAGAGTGAAAGGTGACAGGAAAAGAGAGAGGAATGGCGCAAGGTGAGGGATAGTGAGCAGTTAGAACAACAATGCAAGGTGAGAGGGAAGGAAGTAAGCTGAGGGCAGTCGTGAGAGGGAAAAAAGTAAGCTGAGGGCAGTCGTGGGAGGGAAGGGAATAAACTGAGGGCAGTCGTGAGAGGGAAGTAAGTAAGCTGAGGGCAGTCGTGAGAGGGATAGAAGTAAGCTGAGGGCAGCGTGAGAGGGAAGGAGATAAGCCGAGGGCAGTCGTGAGAGGGAAGGAAATAAGCTGAGGGCAGTCGTGAGAGGGAAGGAAGTAAGCTGAGGGCAGTCGTGAGAGGGTAGGTCATAGGACGAACAGATCGATCAACACCGTCTGAGTGTGTCCAATTTGTAACCAATCTCAGGAAGGGAAGCGACCAACTACCGACTGACCGGTGGTCGTAATCTCAGGGAGGAAAGCGACCAACTACCGACTGACCGGTGGTCGTAATCTCAGGGAGGAGAGCGACCAACTACCGACTGACCGGTGGTCGTAATCTCAGGGAGGAGAGCGACCAACTATCGACTGACCGGTGGTCGTAATCTCAGGGAGGAGAACGACCAACTATCGACTGACCGGTGGTCGTAATCTCAGGGAGGAAAGCGACCAACTACCGACTGACCGGTGGTCGTAATCTCAGGGAGGAAAGCGACCGACTACCGACTGACCGGTGGTCGTAATCTCAGGGAGGAAAGCGACCAACTACCGACTGACCGGTGGTCGTAATCTCAGGGAGGAAAGCGACCAACTACCGACTGA
>SDVV010033777.1:0-11256 GCA_016164225.1 Gammarus roeselii
TCAATCTCCTTGGTCCACCTCCTCTGCACAGACTCCAACAGTCTCAGATCCCCCAAATATCCCACATTCCACACACATGAGCAGTAGTCCAAGATGGGACTAATATGAATAATAAATAAAGAGACCATGAAAACAGAACTCCTATTGACAGTAGAGCGGAGCAGACTGGTCGCCAGAGTGGAAGCCTTTCTTACAACACTCCTCAGGTGGAGATGGAACCGCAGCCTTGAGTCAACAAGCACTCCCAAGTCCCTGAAGGAATCGTCAAGCTAAAGTACCACACCATTCAAATAATAAGCAGTTCTATCATCAATCTGCTCCAATTCAAGACGGCCCCTGTAAAAACGCATAAAAACACTTGTCAATGTTCAACGAGAGATTCCATGACAACGACACAGACTGCACCAAATTCAGATCCCTCTGCAAGGAAGACACACCCAGGCGAACTGCTTGTACATCGCTGGGGAAACTCAAATAAAGTTTGAAGTCGTCAGCAAAGGCCTTTCACTCACAAGCCACACCTGCTGCAACATGATCTTTAAAACTTGTTAAATAGCTCTATGAACTTGTATTCAGAGCTGTGGATCTGCATTGTCTAAATCTTGAAATTCATCATACATCAGTTTGACAAGAGCTAACTTATAGAAAGTGATATCTGTCGAGTGCATAACATCAGCAGGCAAGATATCCTCACTCAAACACATCTCATACTGAAGGACCTTCTGTTGGCATCATAAGAATAAAGAGGAACCACCAACTTTGGCATCAATTTGATCCCAGATTAGCTTGGCATTCCTGCAATGAGTTGTTTATCCAGGCTAGAGATGTTGATTGGGAACACAGCTGAGGTACTTGTATAATCAACTTCTTGAACTGGGAGACCTTTGACCTTTCATTTTTTCATCTCCCCGTCAGCCCCTACTGACCAGCTGTGACTGACAATTGCAGCACTTTTAATTTTTCATCCATTCCAAGTGACATTTGAATGAATAATTGAGGTGCCTAGCATGTGAAATTGGTGAACGCTATGGTGTTTTATTGCTGGCTGTTAGTTTTTGGCACTGAAGTAACTTGTACTGCTAGTCCAGCCTGGTTTATCATTATTGCTTTTGCTAATTTTTTTTTGACATGGCCCCAACACTATTGCAGGATAATGCAACACTAGTTCCTACATTCAAAGCATAAATTTTTGATTCTCAGGAGTGTTCTGAATTGTCTCTTTGATGCTAAGATTTTGCATATAAAACCACCACTGGTAAATAGTAGAAATGTACTTGCCAATACCCAATTTTTGGCTTAACATGTACTGATCCTTCATTTCAAGCTGGTGCTGATCTTGGTAACTTGTTAAAATAGCTGGTAGCAAAGTCCCTGCTAATATGCTACCAAAAAAAATGTTCGTCAAATAACCTACCTTTAGATACAGACAATTTTATGCCTAACATGATCGGTATTCGTATTTTGAAATGTAGTTCTTCCATATCATGTGTGCAAGAAATAGCTATATATAATGAAATTTCCAACTATACAGACATTGCTTCTACAACACCTGCTCAAATATTGGTTCATTTCTAATATCAAGCTAGATAAGTGTATTAGGCCAACTATTCTCTGAAGTTAGTTTCCCAATATTTTGAATCTTGCCATCACTCATTTCAATTACTGATGCAATTGAATCATGTTTAGCAATACAACACAATTATTTTTGTTATGGTTACTCCTCAAGACTAATAGGCACAAAATTTTTGCTAGTGTCTGGTCCAGTTGACGAGATGGGTCCTTGCTGCCTGTGCTAGATAAACATCTTCCTTGAGTCATCAGCTAATTAGCCAACAATATTGGGACATTCTGTTGTTCAACAATGACCTAAATGTTAACCTGGCAAATTGATTAAGGCTTCTTACAAATTGTTTAAGTTTGGGTTCATTTGTATAATGTGGCATTGGGTCTCTTGAGCAAGGCACTGCTGGTCTGCAAATTATTGAGCTGTTTGTATTTCAATTCAGACCAGTAAAAATTTATGATTCTTAATTTGCTTTACCCAATGATTTGATCCACCAAATCAATTGTGAAAGTACTATAGTAACCAACTAGTTTATACATGGACATCCTTTGCTGGTATAACTGGTCACTGCATAGCTGCCAACAGAAATGGCACATGAAGGGTTCTTAGACGTTCTAGTTCAGAGGTAATCCTCTTGCTATCAAAGGCAACCTTGATTGGGCCAAAAGGCCTGTTGGTGTCTTCTTTGACTAATAAACCTGACCCACAGATGTGAGGACATTCTCCACTCTTGTTGTGGCATCAGCCTTTGTATGTTGCTGCCACAGTCTCCTGTCTGATCTCGACCCTCGTTGCAATTGAGTAGAGAGTTGTACTCACAGGAATCAGTTAGATTGGGAACACAGCTGAGGTACTCTACCTATCAACTTTTTACCTTGAAGAAGTTTGATCTGGCTGATAATTGCAGCAGGCTTGGTCTTGCATATTTCCAGTGGCATTGACACTAATGCTTGTTACTGTAGCTTAGTTGTTGGCTCTGCCACTGCTGTATTAAGCATTAATTCAATTTTTGTTATACCTTAACTCTAAATTCTCCAATAACTAGCTACAGTAAAATTAAAGTTCTTGCTCTTACTTTCTGTTCACTTCATGTGGTAAACATCATTTTCTGTTTATCAAAATTGGAGTGTGTATCCACTGGACCACAAACTGTTGTTGGTGCATTCTGAGGATGGATTAACCAATTTCTGTGCTTGGCAAGGATGTCAGCAAAAAAGTGACAAAGGGAGGCCAAGATAGTGATACTTACTTTCTTTTAGGCCAAGGTTTTAAATGCTATTGTGTGATGCTATGCATTGAAAAGGCTTAAACCTTGTTTTTTTTTGTGTTAGCTGTAAGAGGATTTTATGAAGCTCTGTAATGATATTCTTTATTTTGCACTGTAATGATATTCTCTATTTTTTCAGGTAGTTGAGCACTTGGTAGGAAAAACACACACACACAATCATGTCTGAGGAATTGAATACAGAGTTTGATCATGCCGACTCTGGTGTGTCCAATGTGTACCCTGCACAGTGCTCATCTCTGCGCAAGAACGGCTATGTTGTGATCAAGGTAACATGATGCTCAGACTCTGGGAGTAAACCTATTTTTGCATGTTAGAAAGGGACCATCAACAAAGCATTCTGCTACTAATTTTGTGGTATGTTGAATATATTTTTGGTTGGCTATTGAAGCAGGCTGGTAACTACCTTATATAAATTGACTTGAGTATGGTAGTGATTTGTTCTGCTCACTCTTGGATTATTGTAACTGGTCTTTGCTTCTCTTTCGGCTTGTAGACGATTGAAATGTTCTGTTTACAAACATGTTATTTGACCAGGATTGTGACACTTCCTTCATGACTTGCATAACTCTTCTTTAATTATTTATTACACTTCAAGGTTTTTGTCAACTTGTTGCATATTAACTTGAAAGTCTGACTGCATGCTTAAGAGTTTTCTGTACTATCTGTGCAAATTTACATAATATGTTTGACGAAAGCTTTGCTATTCAGTTTTTTGGATAAGTACATGGAATTTAATGATTACATAAACCTGCCAATATCATTTCTGTTTATTAATTTGTTCCAATACTTTTATGCTTCAAAGCACATTGGTATTTATAATAGGCTTTTCAGCATGTCTGTAGTGGTGACATTTAATTTCAACAGTTTCAATTGAATAACAAATAACTTGAACTAGAATGAGGTAGACATCTTGTTACTACTTGATGTTGCTGAATAACAATTAAGCTGGAATACAAATTTGTGAGCAGAGGATCTTTGATGAAGAATGCTGGTTAGAAGCTACATCCTGACGCATGATAGAAGTTGCTAACCACGTTTAAATGCACTCATAGTATATCAGGGGGCATAATGTGATAGATGCTAATTTTTTCTTATGTTGAATTGAATATTCCAATTGCTTTCATAACCTAATAGCTGTAGATATACCTACCATTGTGTTGGTTGAATTTGAAAAGAAATGCAAATGATTGCAGTAATGCAATAATGAGTTTTGGTATGGTATAAGCTGCCTTAGTGCTTCTCTGAATAAGTGAAACTTCATAGATTTATTGATTACATAATGCTAATCCTACAATTACAGAATACTAGAATAAATTCCCCCAGAATGGGAGGTGGCCACCGGCTAGGTGCATCACACTTGCACAACTTGGCCATTTTGCAATGAAGGGTCCGGCTGGAAACCCCTCAACACTTTCTGTGTCACAAGTGTGGTCAGTGTCAGCAGCAAGACCTGATGGCATGACTTGTTTGCCCCTGCCGCGTCATGAGGACAGGCCCTCTCCCCCCACTGACGGCCATCCTGTTTCTCAAAGAGAGGCCAAGGGCGGAAAGCACATAAGAAAAACATAAAAAAATCAACCATTCTCCACTCATGCCTATTCATAGCAAGCTCTCTTGCTACCTCCACATTAAAGTCTCTTCTTCTTATGCCTGCTTCACACTATCCATCCACCCAAATGTCTGTCTACCTCAAGGCCTATGGCCACTCGCCTCTGCCTTCATCACCTTTTTTGACAATCTTGCTTGATCTATCCTCACCATGTGCCCAAACCATCTCAAGACGCACAAATCCACTCTGTCCTCAACTACTTCACCATCCCTGTTCTGACGAGAACCACGTCTTAAGTGAATCTATCTCTCAGCAACACCCTAGCCATGCTCCCGAAACATCTAATTTCAAACATTCAACCTTCTTTCTTCTGCTCTCACCCTCCAAGTGTCAGCTCTGTATAGCACAGTTGGGACAACAACCCCCTCTTTACTTCCATCCGCAATGTCCTGCAGCTCATTACTCTGCAGTGTACCCATCACTTTTCACCCCTCCTTCACTCACGACTTCCCCACAGTTTCCACTAAGTCAGTCTTCTCCCCATGGCTGCCCAGATCCTTAAAACACTGAACTTCTTTCAACAACTCTATTTAGGAAGACACTAATTTTGCTCGCGACAGTCCTAAAGCATCTCATCATCTTAATTAGACTCCCTTTCACTCAAAGCTTCCTCCTCTCAAACACTTGACGACCAAACTTGGACACTAGCCTATCCAGCTTCAACTCTTAATCTGCATCCAAGGCCGTATCATCCGCAAACAAGAACTAGCTCAACTGCTGCCCATTCTCTTCCAACTGCTCCATGCCACAACCCTTCACACTCACGTTCACCTCCCTGATCACTCCATCCCTGTAGAGATTGAACATCTAGGGAGACATCACGCAGCCTCATCTTGGACACATAGTGAGCCAATCACTCTCCTTGCTTCCCATTCTGACGCATGCTTGGCTGCCAACATGGAAACTCTGCACTGCTTTCAACTGATTTTGGCCTCTAAATACAAATGCAACACCCTTCACAGCGCTTCCCTATGGACCTTGTCATATGCCTTTTCCAAATCCACTAAGGCCCAGAACACGTCCTTCCTTCCCTTTGCAAAGTGCTTCTCTCAGACCTGTCTCACCGCAAAAATTTGATTGGCACACCCTTTACCACTCCTAAAGCCACACTGTTCTTCTCCAATTGTGCATTCCATAGTCTCTAAACCTTTTGATCCTCACTCTTCCGTACAACTTACCAATCACACATAACAAACTCATGCCTTGAGTTGCAGCATTTATTTTTACCTTCTTTGCCCCCTATACAGCGAGACAATGCAGTCACTGTGCCAGTCAATCTGAACCAGGCCTGTCATAAAAGTAATGTTCAGTAGCCTCACCAACCATTCAACAATCATTATTACTCCGCCCTTTTTCAGGCACTCAGTCAATGCCTTCCAAACAAGGGGCTTTCCCTGCCTTTGTCACCTCCACCACCACTTGCCTAGTAATGTCTGTCACAAGTTTCTCCCCCAAAACTGGCATCCGAGCACCACAACTCACAGTAACAATGTCAGCCTTGGTCATCCTCAACATTCAAAAACTCATCAATATATTCTTACCTTTGTCTCTGTGTCACGAGTGTGGTCCCGCCTTTTCCATACATCTCCACTTTGAAACAACAACTGGCAGCTTTCATGTTTCACAACTTCCTCCTCTCCTGTCTCTCCCTTTCTTACCCTCTTTACCTCTTTCCAGAACATCTTTTTGCTCTCCTCAAAAGTCTGGTACAACAGTCACCCCCACCTGGCATTGACATCCCTTTTGGCTCTCCTCACCATCTGCTTCAATTTTTCTTATCTTAATAGTTATATGCTGCCACCGACCTTGCCTGCAGTCACGTCTCAATTGCTCTTTTCTGGACCACCGCCAGTTTGACCTCCTCGTTCCACCACTCGCAGCCTTTCCTTCTGCACCCGCACACTCGGCGCATACCGCACATTTTTTGCACATTTCAACAACGCATCTTTTAACATCTCCCATTCTTCCTTTACATCTCTCTGGTCCTGCCTTCTGTTGTTATATTCCTTCCTCACCGCCTGCCGGAACCCCTCTGCTCCGCTTCCCACATTCAGTTCAATCACTTTCACTATCTCTCTTCCTCCTCCCACTCTTTTGTTCCCCTTCCACCTCTGCTTCACTCTTAATCTACTTTCTAACAGCACAGGGTCAGACATTCCTGCCCTCCCCTCTCAACACCCTCACATTTAACAGCTCCTCCAACACTCATATTGAAATCAGCACAAAATTCATCAGCGCTCTCTCCACCACTGCACCATGGGCCATCCTTACCCATGTTATGTGAATATCTTCCTTCTTGAACCAGCTGTTTCCCGACCACTAACTCCTGCTTCATTCAAAGACCTATCAGATTTTCTCCATTCTAATGTTTATCAGAATTTTGAGGAAAACATGAAGATATTGTGGAAAGAGGTTGAGAGGGTGAGAAAGGGAGAGACCAGAAAGGAGAAGGGGGTGAAAGATTAGAACGGCCAGGTGTTCACGGAAAGAGGTGGTGTACGAAAAAGGTGGGCTGAGTATTTTGATGGATTGTTGAATATTGAGGATGACAGAGGCTGAAATTGCTGCTGTGGGTTGTGGTGCTCAAATGCCGGTTTTTGGGAAGAGACTTGCTGCTGACATTACTAGGGAAGAGGTGCAGGAGGCAGTGGTGGTTGATGAAAGTTAGGTAAGCCCCTGGTTTGGATAGCGTTGCGGCAGAGTGCCTGAAGAAAGGTGTAGTAACAATTGTTAAATGGTTGGTGAGGCTTCTGAACATTTATTTTGTGGCGGGCGTTGTACCGATTGAGTGGCGCAGTGCTTGCATTGTCCTGCTGTATAAGGGCAAAGGAGCTAGAATTTATTGCTGCAACTCGAGAGGTATAAGTTTGTTGTGTGTGGTTGGTAAGCTGTATGGCAGAGTGCGGAACAAAAGGATTAGAGAATGTATGATTGGGCAATTGGAGAGGAATAATGTGGCTTTAAGAGTGGTATAGAGTGTGCCGATCAGATTTTTGCAGCAAGACAGGTCTGTGAGAAGCACTTTCCAAAGAGAAAAGATGTGTTCTGGACCATCATGGATCTTGAAAAGGCATACAACAGGATTGACAGGAAAGCGCTGTGGAGATGTTGGCATTTGTATGGAGTGGGCGGAAAGCTGTTGAAAGCGGTGCCGAGTTTCTATGCTGGCAGCCGAGCATGTGCCAGAGTGGGAAGCAAGGCGAGTGATTGGTTCACAGGGAAAGTTGGTCTGAGACAATGCTGCGTGATGTCTCCTTAGCTGTTCAATCTTCATTGATGGAGTGGTCAGGAAGGTGAACGCGAGTGTGCTGGGTAGTGGCTTGGAGCTGTGGAAGCAAATAGGTGGAGTTGGTAGTTGAACCGGTGGCTGTTTGCGGATGATACGGCCTTGATTGCGGATGCAGAGGAGAATATATGTAGGCTAGTGTCTGAGTTTGGTAGAGTATGTGAGAGGAGGAAGCTCCGAGTGAACGTGGGTACAAGTAAATTAATGAGATACTCGAGGACTGCCGATGCAAGTGGTATTCGTGGCCTCCTAAATGGAGAGTTGTAGGAAAAAGTTCAGTGTTTTAAGTATCTGGGCTCCCATGTAGAGAAGACTGAACCGGTGGAAACTGAGGTGAAGTCGCGAGTGGAAAGGGGTGTAAAGTGTTTGGTGCATTGAAGAGCGTAATGAGCTGTAGGACGTTGGGGATTGAAGCAAAGAGAGGGCTGTAGGAGGGTGTCGTTGTCCCAACTGTGCTGTACGGAGCTGAGACTTGGTGAGGGGGTTGAGAGCAGAGGAGAGAAGGTTGAATGTTTTCAAGATGAAATGTTAGAGAAGCATTGTTGGAGTGTCGCTGCAAGACAGGTTAACAAACCAGGTGGTTCGAGTGTCGCTGAAAGACAGGTTAACAAACGACGTGGTTCGAATCATAACGAGGATGGTGAAGAAGTTGAAAGACAGTGTCGATTCGCGTGTTCTGAAGTGGTTTGGGCATGTAGTGAGGATGGATCAGGGGAGATTGGTGAGAAGGGTGTGGAAGGCAGAGGCGAGTGGACGTAGGCCTAGAGGGAGACCGAAGTTGGGATGGATGGATGGTGTGAAGCAGGCGTTAGGAAGGACAGAATTGAGTGTGGAGGTAGCGAGAGAGCGTGCACTGGGTAGGCGTGAGTGGAGAATGATGGTGAACGGATGAATTTGACGCTGCCCTGATGTGAGTTCCCGCCCTTGGCACATCGTTGAGAGACGGGATGGTCGTGGGCGGGGATGTGGTCCCGGTCATCATGACGCGGCAAGGGTTAACCAGTCACGCTGTCGGGTCCTGCTGCCGACATTGACCTCGAATCGTACTCATGACCCGGAGGGTGTGCTGCGGGGTTCTCGGCCGGACCGTTTTTTGCGCATAAGGGCTAGGGTGTGCGAGTGTAAAGTGCGCCTTGCTGAGGAATTTCGGCCAAGTGTCTGTATCATTTCTACTGGGAACGCCATATCTCTCTTCACATTCTCCACCACTACATCTCCAACTCTCGCATTAAGGTCACCCGGTACAACCCCGTTGAATTGACTTCCAAAACTCTCAATACTCACCCATGTCAGTCCAAAATTGCTCTTTAATTCACTCATCATGCTACCAGGTCCGTAAGTACTCACAAATACCAATTTTTATACGCCTAACTTTTACCCACATAGATCTTGAGGACACCTCCTTCCACTAGGTAACGCTATTAGCTAACCGATCACTCTATATCAACGCCACACCACGCGCCCGCCCAACTTTCCTCCACACCCGACTTTCTTCCACTTACCACACTAGACTCACATTCCTCTTACCTTCACACTTCGTCTCACTCAGCGCCAACACATCGAACTTTCTCATCATAAACATCTTGCCAATCTCTCTCCACTCAACTTCATTCGTTCTACAACCACGCACATTCAGCGACCCTAACACTAGGGCTCGGAGAGGCGTGAGCCTCTCCTAACCCCGCTTGTCTTGCCGTCTTTGAGGAAGGGTCATACAGAGGAAGGGATTCCTAGCCCCTTCGCGTAGCCCCTGTTAGTCGCCTTCTATGACACATCAGTGCTACGGTAGCACGATTCTACCCATCGCCTACAATTAGTAGCTAGCTAATTGATCTTGGATTTAATTGTACTTCAATCACCTATTTGAAGTCAATATTCATAAGTTTTCTTGAAGATGAAGAACTTGCTTTAATGTTTTCAAATGTCCGATGGTTAATTTATTTTCTGTTCTCCCAAAAGCCAAATAAGCTCCGTGTGTTTGCTGAGCCAATGAAACTTGATTGATCCAATCTTGCTTCAATAATTGTTCGTGTTTTTCAGGCCCGCCCCTGCAAAATTGTTGAAATGTCCACATCTAAGACCGGCAAGCACGGACACGCTAAGGTTCATCTCGTTGGTATTGATCTCTTCAGCGGAAAGAAATACGAGGATATCTGTCCCTCTACCCACAATATGGATGTGCCTGTGGTGAAGCGTGCAGATTATCAGGTTTGTTCACATGTCAGCCCTTTGAAGTTTCATAAAAATCTCTACTGGTTGGTGTCTTACATGGTGAAGAAAAAGTGACCCTTGACAATATCAAATAATTTGGTTATGAATGAAAGGATATCTCATCAGAGCAGCAACAGACTTTGAAATCCTAATTTACATTTGATGTTTGAACTGTGTGGCATTTTATGCGATACAGTCGAAATATTAACTGACGTGTCCTGCCTAAGTTGTCTCTTATCATATGAAAGGGATTTGAACATGGGCTGATGCATTAGATCTGATCTGTCTGTTGTACTGCACCCACAAAATCGCGTCGGTTCCTAAAGTCATGTATTAATCATGACGAGTAATACATAATTTGGAAGCCATTGTGCGTTGATAGAAATGTATGCAACGTATCTTTGATATTATTTTTTCAAAGTAGGAAATTTTTCAAATTATAAATTGATGTATTTGAATCGATAAAAGTTGAAAATGTTCATATAATAAATTGATGCATTTCAATTGCCAATACATTAGTCATGAACAAATTATGAGCAACACACCATTTGAAAACTCGAGGAGTAGCGGCTACGATCGCGTGAAAGGAAGTTTTTCGAATACCTTAGAAGAAAAACAATGTGATTTCAGCACTTGACAAGAGCTTTCCAATTACATATTTTTCCTTATACACCGAATTTTGAAAAATCTCTAGATCGGGAAAAATATATATCCACAGATTTGAACTTATTATGGCATGGGATACATTAATTGAAAGCTCACGCGTAGTAGCTATTACGATAACAATGAAGAGTATTTGGCGTTTTGAATTTTTATTTAGCTTATATAAAAAAAATTGTGACTCAGTCTAATTGGCCCTCTTCCTACATTAATGTAGCCATCACATTTATAGATCAAAAGCAGTTTGACACCAGAGCACACTGAACCTTTGTCATTCTAATTGAAAGGAATTGCCTAGTATAGAAGAAAATTAAAACCCTTTACAAAAAAAGACAAAAAATAGTTGTAGCAGACATTTTATTATAAACTACAAAATCCTACCAATGACTTCTAGTCTGCCCAGCAAGGGAAGAATGTTTGACGTGCGCCAATCTCATTAGTGTGCAAGAATGCATTGGAGGCTTCTAAAATGTGAACCTATCTTTATTTTAGCATTCTGATTTCGACACGCCTGTAACAAAATTTTACGTTGCAATGTAATTATGTACATATGGATGTTTACTCGAGACGTGTGACTGTATACATAAAATAATAAAGATTTGCAGAGATACCTATGTAAAAATTAATTGAAAGTACGT